>JAUJYS010000137.1:0-30264 GCA_033995665.1 Melogona broelemanni | reverse complement strand
TATTTATTTTTTGATCTTCACTTCGACGAACTTTCATCCTACCATCGTTGATTTACTTCTACGATACTATATTTATGGAAACTGATCTGTTTGTGTACCTTATATAGTCGTTTCCATTATTTTGTCCAACCCCTGTACAAGACCGATTTATTAAGACAAGTCTTACCTGTAGGGGAAAATCTGGATGTAGGGATCGCCGGGTTGGTTTTGTGCGTTCAGCGTGACAGTCATGTTATCGCACAGGTCGCGGGCGAAGCGCAACGCCTCGTAGTAGTCCTGCGAGGTCTTCAAGATGGTGTGGTAGGTAGACAGATAGGTGGCTATATTCGAGAAAGAGGTAGGTGAATGAGTTAGTGAAACCAAAAGCGATTCTAGGAACAATCGAGGCACTACCCGTGCGTATTTTTTTATCATAGAATCAAACTTCAATTCAAATGCAAAGAGTGTAAAAAAATGGCGAAAAGTGGAAAATTATCGCTAAGGTAGCAATGATTTTAGTAACGTCAAAATATTAATACAGGATTCAACGTCTCGTTTTCGGCGCTGTACCGAACCCGTTTCTTTATTCGTATGAACACAGGGTTAGCCGCGGCTTAGATTGTTCCAACAGGTCTAGAACGGCACTTAAACCTATGTTGAAATCTAAAGTTTAAAAATACAAACCTCCAGTGGTGTTTATTTGAGTGCCTGACATATCGTCACTCTTGATTTGAACGGACGCGTCATACAGCGCATGACCTCTGTAAAACGAGAAATACGAAACAAGTCAGCAAAGTCGACGATTTTAAAATGCGAAACGGAATGAGTCATATACGAAAACCAAATAAAAACAATGAACCTCTGGCAAAACGAAAAACAAAAAAATAATGACTCTGCGAATTCCGATAATCCCCTGTAATAATTAAGGCAGTACTAACCCTTTACTGCAGCTGGCCCTCGGATTATCCTTCAAGAAATGTTGCAAGAAATTCATGAAATCCGGATAGTCTCTCTCAGCCGGTTTGGGCAACGTGTGGTCGTTAATCGACGTTATGTTGTGAACCGTGGGACGACTGTGCAGGTGGGAACACTTTCGACATGCCGTCACTGAAGAAAGAAACGCACAAGTTGGATTGTTGAAATAAATAAGTCAACGACTTCCGTGTAACTAACGGTACAAATACGCTACACCAGTTTCACATTAAATATTTATAGAGTGAAGAAACGCAGCACGTACCAGCGTCCTTTACTGGCTTGGATGGAGGGCAGAAGTCTCGGGGCTTGTCAAACACTTCGCGCGTAGCCATGCAGCACAGGGGAGTCTTGTACCAATCGAAGAAGTCGTCTAGCCACACCGATGGCGGTTCGGCAATGTAAGACCTGAAGATAGACGAAAATATATATATATATATTTTTTTTTTTTATTCAGCGAGAGGTACAATACATTTATCGATTTCAAGTAGGCTTCAAGAAGATTACTGCACCTCACGCGATTTTGTGGACCTTCATGTCGCGTGAGCGATATGTGAAGGTACACGAATAATGAAGGACCATATATTTAAGACATACTGGAGCGGTCAACAAAACATATTAAAAAAAATACGGCCAACTGGCCATATTAATTGGGCGTCCAAAAAAGAAATAAAATAGCACGAGTTCTGGGCAATGCCGAACAGACAAGCGAGAGAAAAAAATGCAGAAATTCTCAAAATTTCAAGATTCCAACAGACAAAAAATACTTCAGTTTAAAAAAAAAAAAAACTAAAATAAAATACGTGAACCTCTTGCAATCTCTCAATAAATGTCTAAAACGTTGTTGATTAACTGCAAAATGAACGATAATATAGTTTTAAACAACTAAAAGCATAAAAGCATAAAAGCAAAACATATTTTTATACCCATTACATTTAATATTAAAAAAAAAGAAGTTATAAAATGCAATCGACAAGTAGAATACATTTTGCAGTTTGAACATTACTTTAAGACTGGATTAGACCACCGGCCTTTTTAAGAGGAAAACTGCACTGGCATACAAACCTTGCTGATCGTCCATCTTCAGCGGACATTCCAATGATGGCGGCGACCGAGTTCTGATCGCAACTGGTCGAGGCGCAAATCCGGTTCTGCGCGTCGCGATCGCTGTAATTATAACCGTCCTTGATGACGAAGTAGACAGGCGGACCCACGGACAGGTAATCGGTCATGGCGGTGAAATAGTCTTGCAGGTAGGAGTCCTGGATGAGTAAAAAGGAACCAAAAAATTGAGTCGGTGAAGTCACTTAGTTCATTCATCTTGCACTTCACTTAGTTCATTCGCCAAAAAACGATAGATTGGTAGGGACAAGGAATTGCTTACTTACCGCAGGCATGGAAATCTGTTGCTCCAACCCAACGTCGATCTTGTTCACAACAGACACGGCCACGGACAGGAGAGCGAAAAACAGGACCATCTACGAATACAAATCAATGATGCATGTGTGAATCAATTATTTCTTTAACATTATTATCAGCGACATGTTGAATAAGAATAATTTCGGCAATTAATTTTCCCTTAATCTTTAGCTTCTTTAGTTCATCAAACGATTACTTACCACAGCAGGGCGAACATATTTGTGGAGTAGGAACGGCGCATAGAGATGCCGGAAGATTCGGTACAGAACGCCTTCACTGTGCTGGTACTGATTCTTCTTACCGCACTGGACGCAACACAAAATGTCCATTCGATTCTCCTGAAAAACAACCAAACAATAAAAGATTACATATTATTGAAAATTAACTCCCCAAGAAAAATAATTTCTCATTTGGTAAAAATTGTAATTGCAAAATCTTTCGTGTTGATAACGGAATTGGGCAACCGCGGCCAATATAGCGCAAATATGAAGTTGAAAATCCAGGGCAAATTTAAACAAAATTGACTTGCCTCCTGCCTCATGATGTCCAAAGAGAGTAGACCGACGAAGCAGGTCACTTGCAAGCAGAAGTCAATGAGCAGGGCCATTCCGGCGTACAGGGCGAATGTTTTTACGGCAGGCATGTTCGACAAGGCACCTGATTCGAGAAGGGTAAAATAAGTAATTAAAGCGACAAAAGAAAAAACATCTTGTCTATAGCGGAGCAGCGCGTTATCAAAACGTTCCGGTTACACCAGGGCCGTAGAAGTTGCTTCGTTTTCTTTTATTTCTCCGTTCAGACTCACCCAGGAAAAAGCAAAAAGACTCCGAAATACTGGACAGAAGCATACTGGGCGCCACTTCACCGACCACTCGCCCGATGTGCTTCTCCCGCGACTCGCCGGGAAGCCGAGCAGTTCGCTAGAAAGTAGTCAAGGGAAAAATTCCAAATTAATCATCAATAAATGTTATACTTTATTTTACAATGAAATATACTAAAACGAGTAGTTTATAAAACGGCAAATCGTGCTCTTGGGCGCTGTTAGACAAATTAATAAAGAGCTATTACAAATTTTAACTTTATTTAAAAAAATTATAATTTATTTTATTTAATCAATTAACGTACAATTAATTTTAACAGGTTAAAAAAATAAAAAATAAACAAAGAAAAAAAATAGAATATTTACCTGATATGTTTGCACCATAATGAAGATGTTGTCGACTCCGACGGCCAGGACCAAAAACGGAATGACCTCAATGATGATCAAGGTTGCAGGCTCTCCGCAGTAGCCGAAAAATCCGATGGACGATGCCACGGAGATCAGCACGATCACCACCCCGCTCAGACCAAGAGTAACTTTGGAGTCAATCTTTAGATAAATGAGAAACAGTTATTTTAATCGAGTAAACTAACAAAATTATTTTCCAACATGGGAAGAACTGGATAATAATAATAAAGATAACAGTATAAGCAAGCGGCGCCATCTAGTGAAAACGAAAAGCTCGAAAATACTCACGAAAAGTCGGCTGCAGGTGTTTGCCTGTCCAAGGGCGATGGCGATGTAAACGAACATAATGATGTAGCTGATGGCAATGGTGAGAATGTCCGATTCGCTCTCGCGGGCAAGTTCATCTTCAATCGATCGCTTTACGAAAAAAATGAACAAGAATTAATATTTTTTATTTATTGACATCTTAGTAAAGCTAAATATTGGTGTTAGATGATCCGGTTGATTAGAAATAAATGGATAAAAATACCCGTTTGAAAATTAAAAAATGGAATACATGAGATAAAAATATTGTTACTAACCTCAGACGAGTAGGCAACTTTGAAATGTTTTGGCTCGTAACCTTCAATCAAGTCCAAGAACCTAGAAAGACAGAAAACAACGTTCATTCAGTGACATGTATGACAGATAAACAAATTGAAATAACTTAGAAGTACACCAACATAAACAACAAAATTTTGACATAAAACATGACCATAACTTCAGAAAAAAATTGACGGATAATTTCGACAAATGCAATAATAATAAAAAAATTCTGGATCAAAGATAATGGTGACTTTTTAGGTTAGTCATTCTCTATTTCGCTTATCAAATAAAAAACAAACACTTACGCTTTTTCCCAGGTCAAAGCCAGCTCGGTGTAAGTCTTGTTGTTAAAGTTGTTGACGACAAAAGTGACGACCAGAGCCGTGGAAGTTTTGTAATCATCGCCCGAAAATCCGCCAAGAGCGACGTAGGGAAACACGGGCCCGCCGAACGTTCCCATGCACTGATGCGTGTCTTCGGTGCCGGGGAATATGAACAGGGATGCCGTCGGATTACTGAGGTACAAGAAACGGAACAATCACACGAATCAGTTAAAACTATTGAGACATCCATGCGTAAATTTGACGTAAAAATAGTGACGCAGTTGGGAAAAATTAAGATTCGGAAGGGACACTTACTTGAAGCAGACACCCAAGATATCCAAATAGTTGTACGTCTTGTTAACGTAATCGCCAACGCCTTGGCGGCTGTAGTTCAAGTTGACAAAGCTATTTTGAAAGTAGTTGGGCACGCTCTGAACGGTGCAATTCATGTTGTCCGGCGAGAGCGGCTGGAAGCAGATGTCCTCGAGGGTGACGTATTGGCCGTGTTTCTCGTCGTACGCCTTGATAGACATGAGCTCCAGTTGCAGCTTCATGACCTGTGGAATGACGTAAAAGACCACAATGAATTCACCACCACGTGCGAATGCGTCTCTATCCATGCACCAACGCCAACGAGCCAGGATACATTTACAGTTTATGGTTTACAAATTAAAAAATCGTACTCAATCTGACCAGATTGTGTAAATTAGAATATAAAGATACGGTGCAGCGAATAAGAGACAATCGATCGACAAGAAACTCAAATAGACCACATCTACTGAAAAGTCACTTGCCTCTTGCAGAAGTTCGTAATTGAGCGCCGTTCCGTAGCCGTCGGCAGGAGCCTCAATATCAGAATTGGGAATAATGATCAGCTGCTCCGTTCGGTAGAATGGCCTGGAAACAAGACATTTGACTTAGCATTGGATTGATGACATTTATAATTTTAGCTGCCAATCTTAAAACGGGCATCTTAAAAGCTGGCATGTTGTGATAAGAATTCAAAAAGTCAATGACAAATTTAAGTAGATGAATAAAATATATAATTGACCACGTCCACAAGTATGTCCCTTAACATCAAACATAATCGATCACAAGCATGCCCCATAACTGCTTAACATTAATGATGCCAGCTCGTATATATTTTAAGTACAAAAAAAAAGCAAAGATTAAAAGTGAAGATTAAAAGTGTCTTCCTATCAAGATTTTATTTCACCGATTCATAATTTATTTTATGCAACCGGTTGAATTTCAATTAAGAGTGCGTTTGGCGGCGTGAGTCAAGCAGTATTGTTTCGTAATTATGAGCTAACACAGGCATGGTACATCAAGTAGCAAGTACTCACACGAAATGGTCGTTGAAGTAGTCCATCTCCTGGCGAGCGCGGCTGGTAGGCGCCGACCACAGGTCGATGGGGTTGGTGACGACCACGAAGAACATGACGCCGCAGGTGAGCGCCGCGCTCACCGCCAGGCCGCACAGTAGCACCAGGAAGGGATGGGAGGCGCAGAAGGTGCCCCACGACACGAAGAAGTTGCGCACGGCGCGGTCCACGTAGTCGCCCATGCCGCACGACAGGCACGAATCCAATTTGGAGTCATCTGTTGTTGGGCGTTCACAAGGGCGAGAGAGAACATGAAGGTTAGTATGGCTCGATAGGAACACTGAAAATGGTTCAACGAATCTAGGATTCAGAGCAGTGCCAGTTCGAATGAATATCGCCATATATTTTTTCACAACACGTATTCAACGGTTGACACCATATGCGGTAATAATTTATATACATTCGGATTTTTGAAAAATGATTTTATGAAAAAAAAGGTGTGTAATGGATATAACCTTTGTAAGGATGCCTTGTGACCGTAATAATTGTTTTAATTTTAAAAATCATTGTTGTCACGGTTATATAACCAAAGCCATGCCATCAATTATTTTAGTGGTGGCATAAATTATTATTATAATTTTTTTAAATCGTTTTTGTCACGGTTAAATATTTAACTAACTCAGTCGTGACATGAACTTTTTTTTAAGGAGATTGCCCCCATAGAATTAGAAACGTCTTGTTCTTAAATTCGGCACTATCCTAGATACATGGAACCTAGAACGAAAATTTCTTATTAAAAGCAGTGGCGATGCAAGTCGCACGAGGACGAGGTAGCACCGTTTTTACAAAGGTACATCCATGCGCAATCTCCTGGTGAAACGAGTCCCTGGCATCACTGATCTGGCGAAACGAATTCTCAGATTTGCAATACAGCAATTTTCTCAGTCTTTGATCAGCGAAATTTCTGGATAGTTTTTTCCTAAATTTTAATTCGTCCTTTGCAGGGCCTTAACATATCTGACGAGTTGCCACAGTTATCAAAAGATAAAGACCGAATTGCTAATGAATCTTGCATCTTTACTGAAGATTATCCGTTTCCCTAAATCAGTAGACACCATGACACTAGGTTAATACGTGTGCATTGAATGATAAACGTTTGCCGCTAATGCAGTTGAACTGCCAATTTACGTTCACAATATCAACGGGAATGCATTCATCCTTTCAAAATTTCGATACATACAAGTACTTCTGTACATGACTTCGCGATGTCTAATCAAACTGGATAATTCTAAAAAAGTTAATTGATCACAATTTTAATCATATTGCACGAAAAAGGGGGACTAACCCTGACAGCCTATATTTTTCATTAAAAAGATTTGAAAGGAGATACATTAACAATTTAAATGCATAGTAGAATACTATTTACGTCGAACTAGAAAGAACAAAACTTTGTCAGCATCGCTCCGAAACAGGGTCAAGGCTCATTGGAAATGGCTCGCCGCAGCAGAGGAAAAAAAAAAAGAAGAACGAAGCGAATTATTAGCACCATTTGAATATTGGTGCTGTACATGCTACTTGCTGGAGAATGAAAAGAATTCAGAGAGTGAGAGAACGTAAGAAAGACTTCTACAGGCGAATCATAAGCGTCCCTTAAAAAATAAATACTACCAAATCCCACCACATGCTCCCAGACACGTTTAAAAAAAAAGCGAGTACGGTGCAAAACCCTACGGTGGTTCAGTGCCAGCGAGGAAACTATCCAGATTTTCGGATATCAGAAAACGATACAGCCAGCTATATCGTTTTACAAACCGCCGATTCTGATGCAAGTTGGAGCAAAAACAAAAACTTGTTGCCAAAAAAAAAACAAAAAAAAAAACCAACGACACAATAATAAAATAAAAAGCAAAGTGTATAAAAACCAGCAAAAAATAAAGAAATGGTGAAGAATACTACAACCAAGTCACAACACAATGTGCCAAATATAGCTAGCTACAACGGTACAGCCGTACAAAAGTGAGCATTGTACTACTACTGTATAAGTTCTAAACAAATAAGCATTTAAATTTGCTAACAAGAAATAATTATCAACTACGGAAAATAATGATAAATAAATGTTTGAAGGAAATAAAAAGCATTAGACTAAATGAAGTTGTGTGTAAATTGATTTAGAAGATTTAGAAAGGACAGAACGAAACAGAAAAAAAATGACAACAAATTTAAACAGGGACATAAATAAATAGACAAATAAATAAATAAACAAGACAAGAGAAGGAAGAAAAAGGAAGGTAAGAAAAAGGCGAAACCAAGTAACACGGTCGGTGGCATCTTCTGAACATGCTTCTGGGCTTACTGGCAAAAGACCGCATGGCAATGTCAAGGCACAAGCAACCATTTGTAATGATAATAACAGCATGCAAAAATAAGTTATTAGGCAAACAGCATGCCCGACAATCCAAAAACCTTAAAAAAGCAAAAGCGTTCGGCGAGCGGCTCCAACCCGTACCAAGCCATGTGAAACCGAAAGTTGTCGGAATTTATTTTTATAAAACTCATTGGCTCGATGAAATCTCATCCCAAAATAAAAAATCTCATAAAATGAACATATTCCATTTAGGTGCCGACAACAAAGTAAGAGTTAAAAAAAACATGCTGCTGAGTTTGTAGTGGATTTCCTGCGCATTCAAATGGAAGAGCTTTTGGGGATTGAGCAAATATATTGTCTAAAAAGGAACGTGGCTCATCAGTGACGTGGTAAAATCAGCCGAATCGTAATTAAGATACCAGATAAACTACACATTTTTTGACGCACTTACAACTACAATGAAACATTTTAACAGTGTTACGTGTGTTACGAATAAATGTCATTTCAGTGTAAGTTCGACAAATTTGTAATCGCCCTTTCTAATCGTCAAAACTAGACGCAAAAACGCATATCTACATATTAGCAAGTAACATACGAAACTAACAGTCATTTTTGTCTGAAAATGCATCCAGTTGGAAAATATACAATATATATAGCTATTACAGCTAAAATGTTTTTGGCATTGTCCTAAAATTACTCAGCTATAATTATGAATATACTTATCCGACAAACGTTATCATACAACAACCTTAAAAACTCCATAATGATTGTAATCATTTGGTAGCCAACTGCAGTTGGAAATTTACAGGTTCCAATACATACCAAAGCATCAAATTTGAAAAGCTAGTATCGAAAATATAATCAGTAACCAAGACCACTGCTGCGCAGTTACTACCATCAACCTACAATTTGGTCCAGGCTCATTAAATTGAAATGTCCCTGGGAATTCCACTTGAGGGACGCTCCCAATAATAAAGGGCAATTCCGACAAGGGTTGCTGGACAGACAGTTGGCCACCAATTGAGTTTACAAAAAATCGTGCAAGTTAGTAACCACAGGTCCACAAAAAATTAAAACCAGGCATGATAAAGTGGTAGCTTTTTTCAAATAAATATCGGCAATCATCTTTTATTAATAATGATTAATAATAATTTAAATAAAATTAAAAATAAATCTGAAATTCGAGTTGAACTTTTTATTTAAAGATCTTAGAATAAAATGTTTTAAAAACTAATTTCCATATTTTTAATTTTTTTTAAATTTAAGATTTACTTTTATAAAGGCTCTACTTTTATTTCATATTGCTTGACCCTAAGAAGATCAATGCTGCTTTTAAATTAAACCGGGGACCTCTTACCGATACACGTCTAAACCGATAGACGTAGTGTTAGTCATCTTACGCAAACCCCCGATTATCCCAAACATAACAAAACATCCCAGTTAACAAAAATCACACGGGTTACCGCACCCAACTACCGCCACCAAACCAAGTATTACCAATATATTATTCTCCATTTTAAATAATCAAAAAAACAAAACAAAAAAACCACCGTCGCCACAATACGAGATGCGTGCTACACACAAGCTAAACGTGTTAACAGATGCCTTGCCTTCCGTATTATTGCCGTGGCCCAGATGCAAGGGCGCAATCTCCTCCCCATTGGCCATGTCAATGTTGATGGTGGAGCGGCTGATGTTGACGCCGGCCAGCCGGCGACCGACGGACGTTCTAATGTCATCGGCGGCGTGACCTGGGCGACAAAAGCAAGGACTGATGCTCGGGACGCTGGATACACGCACACACACGAGGGGTCATGGATGGGGGCAGCACGTTCGAATGGAGGGAGAGGCGGTAGGGGTTAAGAGGGTTTGTGTGTGGGGTAGGATATTTTTGGGGTCGAACGGAGTTGTTGCTTTCGGACAAAGACTCCACACGGACACACATAAAAACATGACCGACGATGCATACCATATATTAATATATGAACATGTGTGTGTATGTGTTGATAAGTTCATGAGGTCACATGATTGATTCGGTGTGTGCTAGTTTTGATCAAGTGAAATTATAGTAAGAGGTCAGAATTGCAAATTGCCAGTGGCTTGAATTTTATTGGTCATATAAAAAGGAAAAGTTTAAGTATGGAATAGTCGGGATAATTTAGAGAATTCGATTTTGTTTATTATAATTTGTAAGACATATCCCACAGTACTATAATTTAACTGGGATCTACATAGTGTATGGTATAAAATTTTCAAAATGGATAATGGTGAGGAACTACTCCATTTTTATTCTAAATCCAAATCTATTTCAAGACAATTACTAAATTTCAGTTAAAACAACCGGTCTCTTAAGAATATTCGAAAAGTATTGTGTGCATAATCACTTCGAAAATGTCCATCGGAAATCTGTGACTGATACATGTACACTGATATGTGATTTAAAATCATGTCCCGAAAAAGTGTGCCTAGAAAAATCTGGTCACACTTTTTTGGGAAATGACATCAACTTCAAAAATTATCTGTGTGTGTATGTGTCTGCTACGAGTGTCGACGAAATATACTTGAAAACTGCGGCAAAATTTACACAACATATTCAACAGCTATCAGTCAAGATAACCATCGCATACGTTTACACTGTGTGGTTCATTTGTTCAAACGGAATACTAAAATAACTAACTTTGCGACTTTAGTAACTCCATGACATTTATCACGGTTTGTCGTCGCGTGGTAAACGTATTCGCACCTTTTCAATATCCTGGCACAATCAGATTAAAAGTGAATGGTGCAGGTGCAACCGGCGTCAAAAGACAAAAATGAAATGGAAGTTTGCTTTCCCAGCGTTTAAAACTCTTGAAAACGCACCGGTACTTTACGCATGCATACCGATCGGGCCGAACTGATTACTTAGTAAATGACCCACACATGCATCACTTGAAATATTATTGATAAGATAACAGTAGCCAACCAGAAAATTTAGAAAAAATAAAACTAGTAGTTACAAAAAAAAAAAAAAAAAGAGTTCCTGGATCAAAACCACAATGAAATCATTAAAGAAAAAATAAAGTTCAGATTAAAAAAAAAGACAGCGAAAATGAAGAACCAGATTCGATCCTGTTGTAAAGTTAAACTTAAAGAGTCGTTAAAAATATCCTAATTATTCTCTTTTATACTTCAGTGCGATTGCTGCAGGGTGAAACCAGTGAGCAAAGAAAAAGCGTCCATCGCGTATAATTGTGCATCCAATAGGGTACCAAAAAAAACCCAAACAAATGTTGTCAAAGAAACGTCGAGCTGAATGGAAGAGCACGAATTAGGATGTTCATAACAGAAGTTCGCCGTTGACCAACATGGCTGACAAATTTCCGCAAAGCTAGGCAAATAAATAAAATTTTGCCTAATTTCCAAATTGATTCACTTAATCACAATTTTGCCTAATTCTCAGTAGGTGGCGCTTGCATTAATATGGGAACAATGAGAAAACGAGTATTTAATTCGCCACGTCTTCACTTGTCTTTCAATGACACTTTAAACTGATGCATCTTGACAACAGTTAACGTTTAATGCCTCTGTCGGAATCGAAAATAAACAGTTCGCCATTGAATCGCCATTGACAGCTCGCCAATGACAGTTCGTCAACAGTGACGAACTTAAAGTCAGCCATATTGATCAGCATAGGATACGTCAAAAAAGGTTTTTCAGAGGCGAATATGTCCCAGCTGAGTTCGACTTACCGGAACCCTGGAAGAAGGTGTGATGGATGAAGACGCCCAGTAGAAAACCGAGGGTGAGCAACACGAACAAAATGATGCCGACCACGATCATGCCGTCCATCTCGCCGATGCTGAAGGGAACCGCCAGAGGGGGCAGCGGAGCCATGGTCATGCAGGAGGCGGGACAGTCCGTGCAACTGCAGGCGGTGATGTTGCCTTCTTTCTGCGTTCGAACAAATAGAAAAAAAATCGCTAGAAATATTAGACAACTGGAAAATTTATTAAAAAAATATCTTTTGGCCGAATAAATCTAGTTCCGTCAACAATCTACAAATAATAATTCAATATTTTTCAAAAACACGTTTTTATTTTCGGGGAGTCTGTCAAAGAGTTACAGCACAATAGCAATACTACAGGCTACGGCTACACCTTTTGGCTACACAGGCGCAGAACGTAAAGGGTAAGCTGTATATTTGGTTAATCAATTTCTTTGTTTATTTTCCTTATAATTAATAGAGGTCACGACATTGTGATGGGAACTAAATCGCGCGCTATGGATGTTCGTTTTTGAGTGAAGGGTTGTAAAAGATTAATTTAACAATTTTGGTGTGTACAATTAAAAGCAAATCGCGTAATTAAAATATTTTATAGCCAACACTCAAAAACGAAAATCCACAACGCGTGATTAAATTTCGATCACAAAGTCGTGCAATCTGTAGGAAAAAAAAAATTCTGAAGGAACTGGAACTGGTTCCTTTTTTTTTGAGAAACTAGAACAAAGGTTCCTTTTGCCATAACTTTCAATATTCTATGTGTACAATAAAAAAAAACAAGCTAAGTTTCTTACCGAGGTCTCGTTACACCGGATGGTACGCGGATTGAACGGGAAAATAATCTGGTCACCAACTGGATAGGGGTCGGTGGTGTTCAAGAACTTGTAGTTGATTTGCAGCGGCGACATGCCGTTGTTGGTGGAACCCATGTAGTTGAGCAAGTTGGACGCGTTGCAGTTGTCCACGCCGTACGGACCGCACAGCACCATCATCACCGGCTCGTTGGTCTGAGGAAACAGCACGTTCTTGCACGAGTCGTACAGCTTCTGGGCGAAATCGTAGGTCACGTAGAAGCTCATCTCGGTCACACCGGCCCTTTTGGTTGTATTGTCGGTCGGCTCCTCCTCCTCAGGCACGGGCTCAGCTTCTTCATCTGTACCATTTGTTTGAAGACCCCCAAAATAACAATTAGTAACGGGAGCAATGACAGGCCTGCTTGCAGGAATGGTCACATCTTTGGGGCTATTCATCGACACCTACATCGTTAATAATGAACTTGTGGATTTTAATTTTAATAATGAACTTGTGAATTTTAATTTTGGTTTTTCTGATAACTCCTAGAAACTCCCGACAACTCATAGGTTTCATTTAACTGGTTCCTCTTTTCATGGGTGGAACGGGAACTGGAATGGGTTCCTTTTAATAAGGAACGAACCCAACACTGACAAAACATCGGTGGGCACGGAACAGACCGGCAGAAAACGTACCCTCGTAGTCGTCGTTGGGTCCTGCGACCCGCGTCTTAGTTACTGTCAGATGGTGACTCTGGTCCGGGCCACAGGTCAGCTGGCAGATGTGCTCGCGAAAGTTGTGCCAGCAGGCCGGACAGCGGGACAGCAACGACTGCGGCAGGAATATGCTGGTCTGCAGCTCGGTCAGCTGCGCCAGGTTGCAACAGACGTGGGTGTCGCCGTCTGCAAAGGAGAGAGGACAGAGAGGCACTTGATGGAAATGAATGTCGAGTTACAGAAAATGAGTTGCATGGGCTTGGACAGGACAATAATTGAAATAGTCGGCGGTTCTGGGTTCAATTCCCGGCGCGGGATCTCTCGTTTATTCGATATCGGGATACGGGTGAAAATGTGTCCCTCAGACATAGCCAAGGCAAAAGGAGGGGTACAGAATTTCCTCTAGTGATAATGATATTCGCTGCAGGAAATCAATATACAGACATAGGTGGTATAATCAAATAATAATTTTAAATTTTGAATACAATCTTACCGGTAAATCAAAAGTGGCTCACTATCGGACTTTATTTCACTGATTTATAATTTATTTTATTCGACTGGTTGCCTTTGAATTTATTTGTAATCAATATTTAAAAAAAAATCCCAATACAAAATTTTAATTAAAAAAAATGACAATTTTCCAGAAAGGAAATACCATTTTCATTAGTAAAAATTATGGTCCAATTCTATCGATGAAAGAAAGGTCCAACTTCGTATTTTTGCTGGAAAGTAATTGAAATTTTTACGAAAAACACAAATCACAAATTTTGAATTTATCGACACTAAAAAAACAAAAAAAAAACACCAATCATCCATTTTAAACGGGCCTATGCTGTCCGGGTTGCCCCCAAAAAAAAGTTTTATGAAATTAATTTGATTAGACTTCTGCTCCTCGAGAGACCATGATCACGAGGCTAGTATAGTCAATCAACTCATCACTCACCTGGTTGCACCAGACCCGGGCACAGCGATTTTAGTAGCGTAAGGGAGGCATCGTCGGCTTTGACAGCTGTCCCGTTGTATTGGCAGGCGAAGTGTTTGCCCGTGTTTTCGTCCATCTGGCAGGCGCCATACCACACGCAATGGGCAGGACTGTCCGACTATACAGAAACAGAAACAAACACGGTATATTTAGAAACGTATAAACCCTTTAAAAACAAACAAATCCGAAATTGACGGAAAAAATAATCGAGATTATCGTGGTTCATGAGCAGTAACTGGGAATTAACTTTTACTACTACTACGAGTATAATCAACAAAGGCAAAAAACTGGAAGATTGTGATCTCAAACTGGGACCTTATGGTGAATCGCAACTCTGCCTGTACATATTAGCGAATTGAAATTTCTGGATGGAAATAAATTTCTTTAATTAAAATCAAATTACTTTAAAAGTGTTTGGTTGCGCCCAACACCAAATTGGCAATCTGCTCTTTGAATTAAAAGATCATTCCAATTAAAAAAAAAATATCATTTTCCAAATTTCATATATATATTACAAGATACTTTTACGTACATAATTGTTATAATTCGGAAACAAATTAAAAAAAAAGCAATAACAGATTATTTTTAAATATAATAAATACAATAAAAATACCGGTACATGCTCCTAGCGCATTTAATTCAAATGACTCAAATCTCACAGAAAGTACATATTCACTAAATATTCCCAAATAATTGGTCAATAAAATAAAACATGGAAACACGGACACGAAATTGAACACATAAAAAATGTTATTAGCAAGGCCACCCAAAAAATATAGTGTTAAAAATCTGGGATTAAGGGGGCTCTAAAATAATTATGTGCACCACCCTTAACAAAATAGCACCTGTAACCAACAGCGAATGCTTTGTCAACCTTGGAAGCGGACTGAGCAAGACAACCAATAATTGAACAGTCTGCGCATACACGAGCCAAATTACTGGGACTAATCACGACACCGCTTGCCGTCAGCAGTGTTGTCAATAATTAATATTCGAATATCCTTCGGAAACTTAAACCATAACAATATACAAATTTGTACATGTACTAGGTTGGGCCGAGACTCACACCAACACTACAGGTAGCAACCATTCAATTAAGCCGGACCACAGCTTTAATTTAGGCTTGCCAGACATAATTTTTTGTGCACATTTTGTTTTATTTCCAGAACACAAAATCTCGAAAAAGGCACAAATCAGTCATAAGGTTACTTGGTCACAAAATAAACAACGATGAAATTCAGAACAGAGGGCTGAGACGTTGTTTTCGATTAGTCGTCCTATACGACATTTATTATTATTTATCTGGTTCACCAACGATTTTGAGTATTGGGGTGATTATGAGTATTGAGTAGTAGGGTTTTAGTAAGGATTGTAGTAATTTGTAGTCTATTTACAATTTCGGGTCTAAACAATTTTTTTTTAATAAAGGGAAAGTTCCTCACACTGTGGGGTCAATATCCCTACAGAAGATTTGGTACCCCTCGTGTTGCTAATGAAATTGTTGGCAATCTATGAGTCACATGTTCACCACGAGATCGAATACAGAATACATGCAATACACAGTAAACGAGAGCCCGCGACGGGAATCGAACCCGGGACCGCCGCGCACGTACCGCATGCAATACCGACTGGGCTAGACTCATCTTAGTTTTTTTGTTAGTTCGTTGATGGAAACTTTATCACTTCAGATTCAAATTTGTTGCGAATGCAGTTAAAATTGGGGTCCTATCGGCCTAATGAAGCTGGTAGGGTGCCAGTTCTAAAACCGCTGTCACGAAGGATACAAACACTACAACCCTCACAGAGCGAAAGGGAAAAAAAAAAAAGAAAAAAAAACTATCCCAACCAAGGGGATTCTCGAGGAAACCCGTAATTCATTCGGGCCAGAGGCTATTTCTGGATGTACACACGCCACCATCCTGTCTGTGCGTGTAATTCCATTTCGACATTTTGACAAGTGTGCTCTGCGGAGCGTCGAGAGCGAAGGCGGATTTAAGCGTAACCGCAAAACAGCGCTGAACTTGAAAAAAATCACTAATAATACCGAATGAGGGGGAGAGAGAAAAAATATGTGGGACATGTCTGCCGTGCCATCTTTCAATGAAGCACTATTTCGAACGGCGGATCCGGGTATTTTAAAACGACACAAAAAGTCAAACGCACATTGTCTGTCTGCCTGCTGAGCTTGTAACTAAACAGGATCAGGCAGAAAGAACTCTCGGATTTGGAAAGCTAATAACAACAAAACGAAGCATGATTCTATTTTTTTCTTAAATATCCCTGAATAGCCAAGATAATGCAGTTTTAAATGAATGTGTTTTAAAAATTACATCCCTCAAGTGGCGCCGCCCTCCAATGGCGTACACAAATTAAGCTTCTCCCATGCTTTCCTATGGCATGATCGTCCATGACCCTGTGGGTTATTTTGAGCGGAATGACACTAACTTTCTGGATTATTTCTTAAGAGCTTTCAAACATATCGCCAGAATGCTACGGCGCGGCGATTACCTCATCTAAATCTAAAGTTCGGAGACGATAATGATATGCCTGGGCCTTAAGGGAACCCTTCCAGAGAAAAACAAATTGCACGGGGTCAAATCTGGCCACCCCCATACAGTATCAGGTGGCCGTCGCGTTGACCAGATCATTTGACCCTGTATATCTATTCTTTTACACGTGGCTCAATGTGAAACCCGTGAAGAAAAGTGGAGGCAAAACCGCTCAGTCTGCCAAGGTCCGTTTGACTTTTACTTCGACCAAAAATTTAAAAAGACTGGAATCCCGTGAGATAGGCGCGTTTGCAATAGTCCAATAGATAAACGCGTAGGTTGCAAAAATGTTACATGCACAGGTAGGGAGATCATACATTGAACAGGTGACTCCGAATGTCTTTGTTTTGTTATACAGAGAGCATCAACGCAAGCAGACTGTTTACATTCCCAGAACCAAACGAAGTTATTAACATGCTACAGACTAATCTGCGTCGTGCACACGATCTACTTGGATTACTATTTATAGGAGCGCGGTGCGTTATGTTACGGTAAATGAAATGCCGACCAGATTGGCTTTCAAATTAAAAGCGTTAATTAAAACGACAAACACCTAACGAATTAGACCACAAGCACTTCCACTCGAGTCGGGTGATGGGATATTTTGTGGTAGCGCCAACACGCAAGATTTCGTTACATAAACCTGTATCCGAAAATAATTTTCATTTTTTAACTGCCAACGAAACTACTTCCAAGTACGGCGAAGACGACATTTTCACGAAATCTTCAACTCTAAATTTCGAAATATAAATCGTGCACCCTTTAAATGTCCATATGATTTTATTTTATGCTCTTTTGTTTTACGAGATAAATTATTGGTATTCTTCGAAATGGACGTAATAAAACAACTCGATTTCTCCAATGTCAAACGGCCCGTCTGCGACCTTGTCAATGTATCAGGCTTTAAATACAACAGAGCCTGCAACAACTTGAGAAACGTGAAGATAATATAAAACCAGGGGAACAGAAAATACGTCAGACCCCAATTGTTGAAAAGTCTCTAATGGCGCGCACAAATCATATGATTTTGCCAAGATAAACCTATCTTATCAAGATGAAGAAATCTGTCCGAGCACCTCTGTGACCATTTTGGGGCCATTTTCATGATGACGCTTTGCTAGTTTGACTACACAGAATCGCCACAGTCATCATGGAGCAAACACTAACATGCTCAATAGTGTAACTGTCCCTTTTAAACACCTGAAACTATCCAACTTCATCGAATAAACAAAATCCTATTTATAAACAGATAAACATGTATAGGATGTGACAGGAAATCAAACAAGACAAGATGACTCGCTTCAAAATGGCTGAAAAGTGAAAACCAAGACAAGCGATTTCTTGTCTGAGTTAATCCGGGACGCCTGGTACCCCCACACTGCACCACAGGAGGCAATCGGACATACCATCATCTCGGGGCCGGGACCAGGACTGATTCATTTTCACAACTTTTGCAAGACTCGTGCCAAACGTCATAAACAGTTTCCTTGTGTCGGCGCCTCAGCCGAAGTGCGCATGCTGCAGCCTACTTTCCCAAATTCATCAGGGATTCGGGGACAGATACGTTGGCGGTTCCAAACCGGGAACCGAGAGCGTTTAAAAATCTACCCGAGGTTCTAAACAGTGGGCAAATTGCTTAATAGGCAACATGATTTTTCAAAAATAAACACGTTAAGATCAACGTAAATAATTTCCATCCAATCCACATTATAAATTGTGTTTTTCAAATAATTTTTTTTTCTTCTTCAATTTTCTACGTGCGCAAGCAAATAATTTAAACATTTTCATTAACCTTCAAACTATTCATGACTTATTAGGTTAGCAAACCTGCAATTGACGTAACTCATTTGAATTTAATAATGAAAAAATTGGAAGTGTTACGTACAACTTTTCAGTCGAGCCACTAGCCATTTAGCCCTATACAACCCATCTAGCAACGTCACCAAAGCAGAACCGCTCCCCCCACCCCCCCAAGATCAAAGAACCTGGGGAAACAACAGATTCAAACGAGTTTACATGACGTCATTGTCATTCGAATGAGTTTTACATGACGTCATTGTCATTGACGGCCCACTGTAGTCACTCGCCTACACCAGGGTAGTAGACGAACGCTCTCTAGACGTCACTACAGAATTTCTAAGTCGAAATTGCATTTTTTCAAGAGAGTAAAGCCAAAAACTATGCAGTCATGGCATGTCTTCTACTCGTTTACGTTTGACCCACTGCGCCGAAGCCTGCAGGGCGCAACCGATTACGTGATGCTATGTAGACGCGAATCAGGTGGGCAGATGCCAGATACAGTCCAGCGCTGGACAGACGTTGGTACGCTTACAAGCTTGTGGGATATGCGCTGGTCAATCCTGGCCAGAAAAGCTAAACGGACGCCAAAAATCATACATTTATCGGACCAAAATTCCTATCGCCATTTTTCCGTTAATCAGATTTCTAACAAATGCACCAAAATAAATTACTAATTTTCTAATGTTTCTAAATAAAAAAAATCACATATACAAATTGATTCCCTAACTGCGCAATGTAATGCGGCAATAGCATTTTCTGTACTAATTGTTACTGAACTCAAAGGTTTCGACTCAAAGCTCACCAGTGCTGGGATTCACAGGTTGTTAGGACAAAATCTGGTAGTAAGTGTAGTTTACCTATTCTCCAAACTGACAGCGGCGCTGCGATGCGTAAAACAAATTGAATGCGAATCGCGGAGCCACTGACCCTGCGGGGAAATATGTGAACTACACTTACTACCAGATTTTGTCATACAACAATCTATGAATTCCAGCACAGGGGAGGACCTGATAATTTAGACCCAGCTATTGACCTTGGTTTATGACCTAGGTAGGGATCTTTAACGTGAACCCGATAACGTACAGGCATATACGGCTATACTTGCATTCCGAAGGAAAGCACGACATTTTTCTCGTCCGAAAAATTTCGATCGGGAATTGAACCCGTGTCTTTTGCATAGAAAGCGAGTAGAGTATGATAACCACAAACCCACGCCGCACTACCCTTGGAAGAGTCAGTACAAAAAGTGCGCCCACCACTTGACTAGTAGAGGAGTGTCAGGTATAGATTGACCCAAACATTTGCATCATTCAATCGGCAAGGTCGCGAATCGCGTGTTACACCATCAACCCATCCCCATAAAGGGTGGCAATTAAATGTGGCGAGAGCAGGGGCAGAGAGGAGCACGAAGAACTAAAAAATATATAAAAAAAACACAAACGCAGACGGAATACAACATTGATCAAGGTTAGACTAGTTGCATGGTCCTACGATCGGCCAAGTTTTTTTTTAAACAAAAAAACTTCCGTTTATTTAAAAGCATAATAGTACGGCAATTTAATTTATTAATGCCACTTTGCACCTTAACAACTTTTTACGAAATCTTTACAAAGCAAGTCAAAAACCAAGCAAAAATACTGCCACTTTCAGCTCTTGCGATCGCATTTCAAATTCGACAATTTATTTTGTTTTGAGCGTTTCTGTTGCAAATCTAATCGTTTTAAAAATACAACACTTTCAGTTCCATTGAAAGTCAACTTATTTCACAAAATAATTATAAAGTCCGATAGCAAAACACTTTTAATCCGTCGGTTACAAAAGAAACAAGATCAGTTTCAGTTGCCCGGATTGCCCCACCTGCAAAAAATATGGAACACCAACACCAATTAAATATCTTTCCCCAACAACCACCTACTGAAACACTAGCGAGTAAAGTGGCTGAGTTAACCAATAAAACGCGCTTTCACGAGCCAAAACCATATGAATAACAGGTAAGCCCTCCGTAAGTTCCGCCTCCCCAATGTACCTCAGGCCTCAAGCGGGTTTCAGGATCAGACACCAGCGGTTACAATAGAAATAATCCCACCAACAAGAATCTGATCTCGCGATGGCGGCGGACACACACATACAACTTAACCGTGACACTATTTATAGGGATAACTCTCGCCCAGATAGGCAGGCAGGCCCACGTGTACAAGAGCATCACACGTCAAGTCGCCCAATGCGCATACAGGGGTTGGACAAAATAATGGAAACAGATCTGTTTGTGCACCTTATAGAGCTGTTTCCATTATTTTGTCCAACCTACGACACGGCATTCACGCAGACACGCGATTGTCGAGCGTCAGGAATGGTATAATTGCAGTCATGTAAAGGGGGAATTTGTCACCGGTGCACACGGCAACATTGTCAATTAATGGCCGGGCCCGAGTCGTAAATACGCAGCTACCTCAAAAGACCTTCACCATAAATCCTCTTTGCATCCACCATTATTCATCGTACAGGTCCATTCAACGATATGTGAGGGTTAGAGCTAGGCAGTTATTGGCAATAAGCCGGATTAGGTTAGGTGGACGTGAGGGAATAGCAGTTTGAACTTTTAATTGAGTATTGTTGAGTGTATTTGAGAGTGCCTTGGCGAAGCTGTCTATGTTTATTGAAGTTCAAAATGAATGGTCTATTAACGGTCCAAACGATCGATCGTTTTGACCTTTAATGGACCATTCACTATCGAATGATCGTTCAAGAACGCTATCGGCAAACGTTATTGGTCAAACTTACAAGTAACATGCAATGTATTATTATGCAACGATGACGCAACATATTCAAAACGCAATGATCAATTCATAACGCAACGCATTTCTCAGCTCGTTTGTGGTTAAGTTATCACCATTTTGGCGGTAGATGTAGGGCAAAACCTGGGCATATCGCCAGGAAGTGAGCAAAATATTTTTAAAACTCTGGAATTGCATTGCTTCGTAAAAGAAAGTGGTGTTAAACGCCAAAACATCCAATTTTCGGTGAAAAATAATACATTTTCGCTAGAGTTTCTTCAATTAAAACAGGTTCGGCTCGTACGACCTTAAACGCGTAGGAATTTTCACAAAAATTATAATATCATATACAATAATCAGACGCGCAGACCACTACACCATACGGTATCTCTAACGGCACGGCGTTAATACGCCTTAATTAAATAGACTATTAGAATAATTCACCAGAGTTTTTGGACATGGGTGCCTGCATACGCTTCGCGAAGCTAGCCAGTGCAGTTTTCCATCTTAATTTACCAACGGGGGAAAAATCCGTCAGCAAAAGACGACCATCTAGTTAGCCTAATTAAAAACCATCAACGAGATCATAATCGCGAGTGGCACAATTTTTACTACCACCACCAATGTGTCCTTACATTGGCTAGTGAACGGAGCGAGACTGCGAGAGCCTTTTTATGAATCGGGTTAAGGACAACGAGATCTGTGGCGAGATTTGCGCCTCCGAGAGACAACGTCTGACAAGTGTCCATCATATCCTCGATGATGACCTAATATCGACCCGGCCTTGACTGCTATAACAGTCGACCACTCCTCGAGGTTTGGCTATCAAAAACCATCTGAGCGCGGGGTGGGGTTTTCCAGACAATGGCGGACTTTATGCTCCATGACCTTTTGAGGACCACAATAATCTAACTGCATGCCAATGTCATAAACTCTGTTGACATATCAGGACAGAAAATGGACAAGTTGTCACATAAAATTGATATTCTACGACTTTTCAGTACTATACCAAGACGAATTAATTTTTTAAACAAAGGCTCATGTCGTCTCAACATCAGCCCAGGTTATTTAGTAGCAATAAAATGACTAGTACGCGGATGTTAACAACAAACGCAAAATTGAATTTATTAATACTTTTCGTGACAAGCACACTAAATTTAAAAAGAAAATTTAGATTTAATTGATCACGAGCATGTCCCCTAACATCAAATTATATCAATATAAGCATAATTAATCACATGTAATAATATTGATAAGGTTAAATCAACGACAACGACATGAAGAGGACGCGTGACGTCAGTTTTGACATGTCGAATCAGTCTCACGATTAATGACGTCACCACGTCGAAAGAACGGCTAGACAAAAAATCTTTCGACTAGATCGTGGGTCCACTGAGGATATGTGGGTGTAAATTCATTGGGGTGAGGCAGTGTGATGAAATAAGCCAGAAAAAAAATAGAAGGAATGGGGGAGCTTGTAGCTCCAGGCAAACTTTTTCAACAACCAAGAGCCTCTCCCGTCAAAATCCGGGTTGAATCAATCAGCGAGCCAGCAGGCCGCCGCCGTTCGAAAAATTTACTGCCAAAAAACACTATTGTTTCTGTAAAGGCCACAACATTCTCCGAGACTAGTAAGAACTATTTGCGGCTTATTGTTATTGTTAAATGAAGCAAAATGTTCCCAATTAGACGACGACAAACAATACACCGACGCTCTTTCGAGCGGTTGGTTATGTTCGACTATCGCGCCTGTGTGCTAGGTTTCTCCATAGAAGTCGACAGCGACTACGAGCCGATATCTCGGCGCGCCCATAATAGCGTCATCATTTTTATAGGGAAAAGTTTATAATAAACGGAGTGTGGCCAAGACATTACGAAACACTCGTTTGACAATTCTGAGGCCATTTCGTCGCATCGCCAGTGCCACGCAACGGAAACAAATTAAATTAATTGTGCAACGGAGGATACATTCATTTGCATACGGCCCGTTGAACATGGGTGGGCTCACGTCAAAAAATTCAAGATCCGTCCACATTACACGAATTACCACAATTTTTTTCTAAAAAAAAACAAAAAATTGCGAAATAGACAATAACGCATACAAATGTATCATGTGGAAACACACGCAATGTGTCACTCTTATGTGAATAGAATTATTATTATTCAATCATTCACCATGCACATGTGTGCCTACTATTTATAACTAAGGAATAAATGACAAACACAGGGCTTTCAAGCAGAAATACAACGGCGAATAGAACAAGTGGTCCGATGCCGTTCCAACAAATAATTTAAAAAAATGAGCAATTTCGAAGGTTAAAATTTTTTTTTTGAAGATATAGATGAGATAATTGCCGCGCCGAGGCATTATAGCAATATGTGTGAATATGCGGAAACTAGGGGTCGAATAACGAAAGTCGGAGCCGGGAATCGAACCCGGATTTATTTTTATTTTTATAAATCACCGTAGTGCCTAGTGCACTACAGGATTACTGCACCCTCATGTATCTAAGGAGATGTGCGAGGGGCAGGGAAGGGAAGGGATGGGGAATGGCAGCTGGAATAGCCAGGCTGCAGGATCCACCCCTAAGCTCTGGACTCCCTGATGGAACCCACTGTTCCATTCGGTTTCGATACCCACTGAGCCATCGGTAACGCAGTACACATAATCATCGTCATAATGAAAGCTCTATAACTAAGAATTGGCGACCAAGTATAAAATACCCAATCTACGAAATATCGCACCACAATGACGGGGGACAGGCTTGAAATGAAGATTCCACCAGACAGATGGCGCCACCTGCTACGTCAAGAAAAAATCCTATGTCTCATCCAGCCGAGAGGCACAAACGCCCCGCGCACGGCAATCCTATTAAAACAACTACGCCATAATACTTGATACAGGCAAAAGAATGTGGCGCAATCGCTGACCGTGACAAAACCATTCATTTCCGGTTCGTTTTTACTTTCACGTCACGTGTTTGCTCACGCAGGGGCGCAGGTATACAAAGCGAGCGAGCTCGCAGCATTGATTAAGAATTGAGCAAACCAAACCGCATTGATATATCTGCAAGATCGGAGACCACTTGATATTACAGTGGTTACGTTGCTGATCACATAATGCGATATTTGCTGTCACGTACGCAACAGCGTAATACATGTATATCTTGAGACAAAAGCAGACCCTCATACCCTTTAACTATTACCGGACCAGCAAAACTGATCTCCTTAATGCCCGGATCTAATCTAGTGGGATCAAAATAGCCGCTCCCAAATGAGAAACTAGAAAGCGCCATTTTGCACTGACCACCGTTTTAAATATTTGACAACATATTTATAAACTGTAACGCCATCATATGATGCCGGGTATAGCACATAGCTACATCACGCTCTGCTAATTGGCAATGAACCAAACTCAAGAACAACAAACATTGTAACTTTTTAGCTAAAATGTTTAATGTATAAGCATGATTATCATGCCAATAAACCAAAAAATACAAAAATGAGCGAAATCAGATACGAGAACTGAACTACATCCAAGTATAGACATTTATTAGAACACAATAAAAATAAAGTCAAGAAGGAAATACGGTATTGCTGCCAAAAACTCAAGGAGAATTAAAATTGTTTATTCAATCGGTTGATTTGTAATTTGTTCATTGACGGTGGCCAATAATACGCTATAGTCAGACGCGGAAATGACTGCGTCCGGCACCAACAACTAAAACTTAATCCGCTTTACAATTTTCTTAGTATCACTTCGTTTAGAAACTCCAGGAAAGTCGTTCGAATGACATGTCGGTCGTTGCACATTGGGTCTGATGTATCAAACTCCGCCATATTGGCATAACCAGGCCAACGTGCACGAGACGTCCAGATACCCATTAGCAAACAAAAAGCTTCACAACAGGCAAATGACAGCGTCCAATAAATAAGATTGTAATGATAAGAAAGAACTCCTTATCAATAAGACTTTTCGATTGTTTAAAAAATGCTTTTGAACGAGCACATTCTTCTCTTCCGCAAAAACGATGGACCGACTACAGAGCCGAGGAAGTAAAGACTATTATTAAACAATAAAGAAACCAGACTTACACTTTGAATAAATATTGTTCAGCCGCACAATAGCTACACAAAAAGTGGTAATGTTCAGTCAGGGGCTCAGGGCTATCGTTCTATACTGCAGGCCGGATTCATTCATTGTTTTGCAGCACAGAAAGACGTTTCTGCGAAGACACTTAATGGCCTACTAGTGATGCCAGATTGTGACGACAAAATGTCTGAGCCAGAGTAGGAACGAACGAAATATTTACGCATTATGGAAAAAAATAAATCGGTGGTTCCCTTGGAACGATTTCTCTGAAATGCGCCAAACGAATTAAAAATATACGTTGTCTTAAATTTCTTTCGTAACATTCAATTGAATTTGCCCTAATTGCGATCATCACAATACACAATTTCACCAAGCTTCTCCAAACATCTAACGACTGAATAAAATATTTTCAAACTCTTACTTAACATTTATCTTCTGGACGTTAAAAAGGAAGAATTCGACCTAATTTAACGGGGCAACCCTGTTGTGGCTGACCACTGACTCACCAAAAAAGCGATTATATAACTATTAACGACGTTCAGTCAACCTTGGGCTAGTAACAAAATACCAAATTGGCGGAAACTTGCATCAAAGCAGACTCTTTTTAACGATCCCGATCGACCAGTTAAGCGAGTTTGTATTCGGCACTTTCGAAACACTTTCCAACGCAACCGATGTTGTTATTATAGATTCCGAGACGCTCGGCTCGAAGTACTTCGAAATTCTTAATGAAAAGCGAGGAACAGGCGTCAACGGTCAATTTCTCCTTTTTCTCGGCTCATTCCACACGCTGTTCCAAAGTTATTGGCTGGATAATGACTTAGAGCGGCCGACAGTAGGGCAGTAGAGCAAGCTAATTTAGGCAGCTGGAGCTAGGGAAACAGAAACACTTGCCTAGAAAATGGTTTCCACCAATCAACATAAAGCCACTTTCGAAATGAAATTCCCGGCTAGACCGCTTAGTTCCCTAAAGCGATTTTCCAAAACATAGAATTCGCTGCGAAGAGAAGCTTTGCGAATCAGATGCATTTTTATTTGCCTGTACAGCGTATTCCTTCTGTGCATCAGTTAATGTCTGCTATGGGAGAACAATTACAGTGTACAAAATGCAGTGTATCCCCCTCAGTGCATCAGTTGAAGTCTGTTTGCGGGCACAAATTATAATTGTAATTGTTGCCCCCAGAGAAACTAATAGATTCTTGGAAGTCTAGACGGTTTCACAGCAATTTTTTTTTTTTGGACAATCGACTGTAATGCGAATCACCCATATCGCGCCAATTTAAACTTCAATAAATTAAAATTATGATTCAACTTTTACTACTTTAATATCTGAATAATTTTCACAATTATAAAATAGTACAAAAAAAAAGCCAAGAGCAGTACTCAATCCAATTCAATATATTTGGCGGTCGCCAGAGGGCGCCGCAAGCTAAAATAATATTCACGAGAAAAAGAAAAAGCATATGTGCTACAAGGAAATTATAAAGATGCGAGTAGGCGACTGGCACCATGAAAAGCCAACCGCCTCCACCCTTCCATATCCTTTGTTTTGCGCGCAGCATAATAATTAACACGTTCAGGTGACGTAATTAGGCCAACGGCTCTTAAACAACACCGAGAGCATTTTGTTCGCTACTGAATTAGTGAATTTTAATTGTAACAGACGAGCCAGGTCAATGGCAGCGACTACGTCATAACGCTAGTACAGCAGCATTTCACCGAAAATGACTAATAAATGGGTATATTCTTGTGTTTTAGACGAAGCGCTGTATACACAAAAGTTAGTGTATTTGATCTCCGGCTCATGATATTCTTTTGACTCAGGTTGTTACCTTGCGGTTATCAACGATCGTAAAGCCATCGACGGGCCTTTTAATTTTGTTGTCGGACAATCGCCTGTTAGGCGTTCCCATTGATCTTTGGGGTTGCAAATTGGGGTTTGATTAGTGCTGGGTGGGAACGGAACGGAAAAGTTCCGTTCCTAGGAACTGGTTTCTTTTTGGAGGAACTTGGGAACGCCTAGGTTCCTTTTGCCATAACCTTCAATTTTCTAAGAGTACAATTTCCCAAAATGTGTCAACAGCGGAACCGACTGTATACGCAAATCGGCATATAACCTTTAGATCTGTTCCCTCAAGTTTCCATGTGGTTCCTGTATGTCAAGAAGAAAATAAATATTACGTGGGAATCTTCATTTATCTTTAAGATGTAGAATGAATTGAAGCAATGTTTTTAATCGAATAATCGGAAAAGGAACGGGAAAGTACTAGTTCAAGAAACGCCCAGGTTCCTTTTAATTTCTGTAGGATCTGGAACGGGAACTAGTTCCTTTTTTCATCAGAGGAACGGGATGGAACCCAACACTGCTAGCAGGAATACTTGCAATCTGCCGCCGCATGCCAAATAGTTGCATGTTACCTTGCGCCCGAAGACAATTTGCAAACAAACAAAACGAAAGAATGGACGAAGGGAGAGGGTAGGGGAGCGGTGTACACGCTGTCGCATGACCCACATCATTGGCAAATCTCCAACAGTGACCACTTCGAAAAATATGTGTCGCCAACCACCATAAACACATAAATATAAACGCACACATACATACTAATAACAACCAATTTGAGCTGGAAAGTAATTGACCAAACAAACGGTTAACCTGGTGGGAGCCAAACTGGCAACGTCTGTATACCTGTAAAAGCGTCTAATCAAAAAGCATCTCAAGCAGGAAAGTTAAAACAATTTCAGGTAAACAAAAGATATATCCCGTAAACCAAAGCAAGCCGGGCACTCGTCGCCCAGTGTTCCAGTGTTTACATCCTCATCCGATGCATCCGATCTGGCCGAGAGGTAAGCGCGCTCGCTCACCAACCAGCAGATCTGGGTTCGATTCCCAGCGCAGCCGATCGTTGACTGGCTCGTGGTACTGAGAGGGGGAAGGCGATGGCAAACCACCTCTGTATTCCGCCAAAAAAAAAACGCAGGGTGTCACCGTGTCGGGGGATCGAAAGTCGGGGTCCGGAGACGAAATGCTGCTGCTAACAAACCAGTCCCAGGACTGAATAACCAACCAAATCTTCATAAAACCTATTTCGTTAACACCAATAGATGATCGAAGATATCAGGAAGATATAAAGAAAATTAATTTATAGGCATGCACGTGCAATTAGTTGTCACTTGACAATGTTGTCCAAATTTATCTTAGGTTCGTAGTAAACTAGTTAAAACTCTTGTAATAAATGTGCCAGGCAGTTTCTGAACACCCTGTAAGCTAACTTTCAAAACTTGAAAAAGATGGAAAATGCGAATGCAAGTCAAGAGCTTTTTGGTTATTAATAGCCAAAATCTTCCCTTGGCTCTAGTTCAGATACACAGGTATTTTTTTTTTCATAAGGGAGAAGAATATTACTACTAACAGACAAGACTTACTAACCCAGTGTTCCCGACTAGGCTGCTGTAATTAATGTTTTCGGCTACATAGGGCAAAAAAAAAAGTGAAAAAAAAACAATAAACGGCAATTCATCGCTAAGAGCGCCGAGAATGATTTAATTGTCGATGCTTCAGTAACTGCCATGCACAGAGGCCATGTCTTCTCATCTTTATTGCCGCAATGTCACGTCCGTACAGGTTGATCATTGGGTCATCCGTTCTAACAAGTAACAACGAACGGCGGGATAACCAAAAACAGAAAGAAGACATTCCCGCGAGGTAGTCGAAAGGTCACGCAGAAAAAAAACGTAATAATTCGAAACAGAAAAAAAAAACACCAGAATTAGGTAGCAACAAAACAAGACCGCTCCAAAGACAATATCCCAGTCACGAAAACTCACCAAGTTAACGACGTACCAATCGTACCGTTGGACAAAATAATGGAAACAACTCTATAAGGCGCACAAACATATCTATTTCCATTATTTTGTCCAACCCCTGTACATCGCGCGACTCCACACAAAAGAGGAATTTCAACCAACAAAACCATTTATGAAAAAAGCTCGATAACATACATCACGCACGTCTTCGGCAAACGAGGGAATAGATCACCCGACATTCTGCAGACCGTGACCGACAGCACAATTTCACAAGGCAATTTGTCTTCAATGTCAAGTTTGTCAACTGTCTTTTTATAGAAAGATAAAAAAGAGATAAGTGTCACCACTCCTCCATGTACATTATCGTTGCGGGAGCCTTTCAGGTCGGTACTGGGGAAAGACTGAATAATAATAATAATCACGAGACAATTCACCCCGCGCTTATTTGCTCGGTCTTTTTATCGAAATGGGGGAGCAGAGGGAACATTCCTTTGTTACATGTTCACCGAGGGCGACTATTCTTGAATGACGCCAGACCCTTGCCTTCAGCCTCTATAGCCTAATGCAATACACTTTATATTATCCCCCTCTGGCGTCGTTCCAGAGAGTCGGCTAGTTGGTCAGACTGTTAATTCCGAAAGGTTCGCTTCACTACCGCCCATCCCTGCAGGGAATCTGGTTTTAAAAGGCGGACTAAGAGCCGGTGACAACTGCAACCTAGTCACCTGGAATAACAACGAAATCACCTAGGATTGTATCTGGTGCCAGTGTCATAGGGGTTAGCCAGCTCGCCTT
>JAUJYS010000136.1:0-30303 GCA_033995665.1 Melogona broelemanni | reverse complement strand
AAACAAGGAACCAGTTCCCGTTCCAGTTCCTCACAAATAATAAAGGAACCTAAGCGTTTCTAATTTCCACAAAAAGGAGCCAGTTCCTAGGAACGAAACTTTTCCGTTCCGTTCCTACCCAAACACGGCAAACTGCCCCTGCACGTGTGTCACGTGCTGCGACAAACGCGACAGAAGAGCGCAAAATAAGGAGCTGGAAGGGTGTGGAGGGAGGGGAGAGATAGAGAGCAATTTCGGTGTGTCGCAGAGAGAACAAAACAGATGACTTCATTTAAATAGACGAAACTCGAATCTCGTTCTCATTTCCATTCCGAGAGGCGGAACAACGTATACCGTTTCGTAATTGTGTACGGCGCGCAGCATCCGAGGAATGTGTCTGTCGTGACCAAAGGAGCCAAGTTTGTGTGCTCGGGAGTACAGGGTGTGAGAGCAATATCGTGCAGCGCGAAAAAAAATGACGAAACAAAAATGTATTCGCGCCTTCAATCCTTCTTGTGGCTGCTGGACTTTACCACGACCCCTCGTCATTTGGCAGGCCGTTTGTAACGTCAATATTAATTCTGGAAATTTGAGCAATTTATATGTATAAAGATATAAACGGGTAGAAGAAGCGAGGATGCCAAAATGCATTCTTTAAATTTGTCGTGCATCAAGAAATATACAAGATTGCTCATTAAACAGCAACTCCCTACAAATTACGTTATATTTTCTATAATATTGTACCGATAGGTTAAATTAATTTTTTCAAATACAGTACTAATATACAAACATCTTTGTCATTTCATTTTATTTTCTAAATGGCCTTCTTCGACTTTCACACCGCGTGCGCCACTTGTGTCAATTAAAATCATATGCGAACAATAACAGCGTCAATAACGTGTTGGCCAAAGTTCATTTTACGCGGAATATTAGCCATCTGCTGAAATGCCAATTTTTTGTTTTTCGGAACATATAGTAAATCTTTTGTCGAAATTTTTAATTTTTAAGAAAATTGATTGTGGTCCATTTTTATCAACCTGGTCGATGTTACCCGTGGAACGCACAATGCGCTGGCGCCCACTCATCTCACGACGTCCCTCATAATAAGAATTTCTGATCTTCTTCAAGTATCTTTAAGTTTACCAATAGTCCAGCTTTGTCGGGAAACACATAATAGCTGTTTAGCATCGTAATTGTTTATTTCGCCCACCATTTTTAAAGCGCAACGGAATGTTTCATTAAACACCATTTTGAACTACTCTATTTTCGCATTCTTTTTTCTCCTCCTCTCGTTTCTCGTTGGTTTCGAATTGGGAAGCCCCCTCTCCCTTTAGACGACCTACGACAGCAGATAAAAGTCCAACAAACCAAACCTACTTTTTTGAACGCATCAAAAGTTATCCGAAACATATTTTTTTTTGCCAAACGCACGGAACCGCAACGTTTCGTATGAATTTCGTTTCGGTCTGGCTTTGCCGAATATGCCATTCAAATTTATTAAAATTTGTGAATTCGGATGTCTGAGTTGGAAAGGCGAGGGGGAAAAAAATAGGCGAAACGTCAGATTGACGGATAGCGAGCGAAACTGGCAGACCGCTGTCAACTTGCCCGTGCGCGGGGGAATATCAAATATATATACCCCCGGTATTCAGCATGCATCATTCGGGAAGTTATTTAGTTGCGCTATATAGAAAAGTGAACGCGATTGATACAAATGGCCAGCCTATATTCGAATGCCATTCAAATATGCAAGTTCCGAAAAGATTTTTTGGACGTACGAAATGGCAGACTGCAGGGGCGCTCTTCTTGCAAAATTTGGAAGTATTGAAAAGAAATCCTCATTTTTTTTTAGGTCATTCAAATTTTTCATGAATAATTTTAAATAATCATAATTTGATTCATTAAAAGAATACGCGGATGGACGAAATGGCAGACTGTAGGGGCGTTCGCCAACATGCAAAACTCGCACAAATTGACAGTATTGAGAAAAAAATTCTTAATTTTTTTGTCATTGAAATCCAAATATTTTAAAATTTACAAATTTGATCAAGTAAAAAAAACGAACATGTCTAAGATAATAAATGAACAACCTTTGTTGAATGTTCTTTTATTAAGCACAATATTTATTCGTAGCACATTACAATACAATACAGACTGTATTTATCAACCATATTCGGGAACGTTAGAATCTTTTATTCACGAGCAAAACAAGATTCGTATCAGCAACTTGTTAACATAGCACATTCATTATCAAAAAAATAAAGAAGATCACGCTATTTATTTAAGCAATCGTACATAAACCAAAAGCTTACAAAAAATTAGTAGCTTTGTTTCAGAAAGAGAGGAAATCAGCAAATCAGGAACTAACAAACGTTTTACATCGAATGTTAACAAAAATTTCAGATCCCGCACAATTAGTGGACTTCTCTGAATGATTAAACAGGTCACAACCAATTTCGCACGAATTTACATTTACGCGATTTTAATTTTAAAAAAGCTTATACGCTCACCCCAATGTGGGAATTGGAACTGGAAAACTCTTACGACATAATATCTACTGCAGAAATGCTTCACCAACCCAAGAAAAAAAAAAAACCCACACGGAGATGGGTAGTAACACGGTCTAATACCGCGCGAGCCGCGATTCGTACGCGCCGGATCCGTGATCGATCGTAGACGGCATAATTTATGATCCCCCCGGCAGACGTCAAGTCCTAGCGTGTGAAACGCAATTCGCAGATGGTAAAATTGGGCGCACGTTAATTAGACAGAAAACGTTCACTTACGATATAGAAGCTCACGCATTACTTTTACACCGAAACGTCGCCGCCGCTATATACTAGTCCGAACACGGGGAGCGGCTATATGCAAAACTTCCGAAATGAAATGCGACGAGATGATTTGGAGGGGGAACGCGCGGTACAATGCGTCGGGCTGTTCGCTCTCCAGCCCGACGGAGATAATATTAGACGAAGAGGACTCTCTCGCCGTGCGTGTTAGAACAACGTGGCACACACACTATATCGAAGACGAATGTTGCCGTCGTTGGAAAGAAAAAAAAAGCTATTCCGTGACATCATTAATATCAAAGTAGAGTTTGCGCGCCCAAATCTGAACATCCTCCTGGGAACGGAGTTCAAAACAAAAAACCATTTTTGTGGAACTGTTTTTAATAAATCGAATGTAACGACGACCTCGCACAAGATGGCTGGACTGCATAAAGAGGAAAACCAAGATGTCACTCCATTGGAAAAGGAACCGGTTCCAGTTTCAGCTTCCCCGATGAAAAAATGAACCAGTTCCCGCTCCAGTTCCTATAGAATGAACCTGGACGTTCCTAGTTCGATTCCCAACCAAGACCACCGGATTTTTTCTTGCCAGAAATATTCGTATCTTCCTTCTGAACAGAGGTAAAACCTTGAGACCCGTACCTGTACGTTGTCAGATACACGTTTTAAGATTCCTACCTAGGTATTAAACCAAAACTAGGAAACACTCCAACTTACCCGGTTGCCACTAGGGGGATCTTTTAGACGAATACGTTGGTAAATCTCAATAGCACAAGATTGCACCGAGATCCCAGGAGGAGTTTCGACGTCAAGTAGAAAAGCTTGTTTGATTTCGCCTTTGCCTACAATAAGCCCACGCTGTCAGGAACCATCGTAATGTAGTATAGAGGAGGAGACGTCGCCTATAATACCCACACGTCTTAAAACTGTACAACGCAGACTCGCTGCGGTACCCGTGCGTAAACTTGCTTGGCGGCCGCAAATGAGCGAAGAAAAATCATCCCCCGTTCTCTTCCAGAATCAAAACGTTAAACCACGTGATATATGCCGAGTAAACTGTTATTGATGGAAAAATGATCCATTTATCATTCCTCCCCGAATTTACAAGCGCAAGCAAGCCCTTTAATTGAGTTGATGGAGGAACTACAGATGCAGATTTTTCTCGTTCACAAAAGGTAATCGTAAAATCATAAGACATTTATAGACTACTCATGGCCGTATGGCAAAATTGTTATAAAAGAACCGTTATTTCCAAGACTGTCGCTTTCCAACGGTGGTTCGAGTCGAAAGTACCGGTACGGGTTTTGACCGAACAATGTGGCCAACTGAGTTTCGAACTTGGGACGAGTGGAAATATGGAATGCATGCTGGTTCATAGAAATAATTTTTTTATAGGGCATTAAATTAACAAAACCGCATTTACGAATTAAGTCGCTAGGCAAGGGTACTGGTAAAAATGTGCCCCTCTATAAACATTATTTCGAGGCGATTAGAGAGGTATATAATCTTCTGTAGTGATATTCACTGCAGTAAATAAAAAATATCGATATACATAAAAACAATATCGATATAATTGCTTCATAATTATTATCGAATATATCGTTGGAAGTTAACGATATTGAATATATCGTTGGAAATTACTGATATCGAATACATTGTTGGTGTACACATCAATTGGCTTGAAACTAATACAAATTGAAATATTATCTAATCAGAATTATCGGACAAAAATGCAAATTTGTTCAAAATAGCCATTCTCTGGAAGGCAGAAGATAGATAACCTGCGACGCCATCTATTGGTTAAGCATGATGCCAATAGGTTCAAACTGCCGCCATTACGCACTCAACCTCAGTCACAATCTCCATTTCGCTATAAAAACCATTCGTGCACTATATACTCTTGTTTCTTCTTTATCTCGATCCCTCTTTCTCTCTCTCAGCTAAGATGCCATTTCATCCTCATCTCCCTTCATGTACAGAGAGCATTTCCCCCATTCTTCTGCCTCCTCATCCCCCCTCCATCAACGATCTCACCCACCCCCTTGGGCCTCCACTCAACTCTCGGTTTTTCGGGTCTTTTATTCCTTCCCCGATCTTAGTCACGAGCCGTTAAATTACACTCACCCCCTCTCTACCATATTTTCAATTAAAATATGTAACTCTCTCAGTTATTAACAATTAAAATATGTCCCTCTCTCAGTTATTAACAATTAAAATATGTTCATTACCGCGTAGGGTAGTTCAACCAAGTTACATGAGGCTCAGACCTTAAGTCATATATCCGAACAGCAGCGGATAAACGCCCGAAGCCTTGTGCACGATACCATTAAAAAGGAAGCTAATTCAAGTTTATAAAAGTTTTCCTATTCTAACCAGTATTTGAATTGACGTTATTTTAATTGGACACCATGTATTAGTAAGTACAGTACAGTACAGTTAGTAGTACAGTAAAGTTATCGGGTCCCTGTTTTTTGGGCCACCCCATTATAATTATACAGCATAACTGTATTGTTATTACGAAATTATACATTATAACTTTACTATTTGACAAAATTATTAAAGTATAAATGCATAATGATAAAGTGTAATTAAACAAAAAAATATTTTATAATTATACCGTATATTTGTATCGTTACACAGGGTGTCCAATAAAATTTGGCATCGATTCCAAAAACGATTAGCAATGGGAAACGTTTATCCAATTAAACGTAAAATCAATGCGTAAAATCAGTAAAATAAATATTTAACTAATTACGAAAACTAGTTGAAACAGTAACATCAGTAGCTTTGAAACTAATTGCTGGTAGGAGAGGATGGGGGCCAGTTTGACTAAGCCTCACCTTCTGCCACACATCGTAATCTCTGGGCTGCAACCGTTGTGAATGTCGCCACATACACACATACATACAGGGGTTGGACAAAATAAAGGAAACAAATCTGTTTGTGCATCTTATAGAGCGGTTTCCAATATTTTGTCCAACCCCTGCACGTGCACACAAACCGCATCCGCAACAAGCGATCTCCTTGTTGGTGAAACATCCAGACTCCTTTCGGAGTGAGGCCATGTCGATAAGAAACACTTCTTGAAAAATTCTAGTTTTTTGTGAGGGTGGGGGTGGGGGTGGCAGCGAGGGGGGAGTGGTACACAATTATCAGCCGCCCCCGTGTTTGTTGTAAGCTGTTATCCGTTGATACCGTTCCTAGTTAAGATATGCGTTAGTCCCGGGGTTAATGGTGGAAGCTTTGTACAGGAGTTTGTGCCAGCTCTGGACAGACACGCCGCTTGTATCAATGGCCATACGTCTCGGCTTACAGGGCCACTTCTTTTTTAAACGAGCGCTTTGCTTTCGAAGAGAGATTATAGGAGACAAACTGGGCATTTTTAGTTCCGGGCTGGAGATTAAATCCAAATATGACCACAGGGAGTCAAATGCAAATGCGGGCCTGCGCAGTGATAAGCCGGTTGCCATCTGCATGCGCAGCACGATCGTGTCTCCACTAACGGAAGCAGTTGGCATTAAGCCGTACTGAGTTAGTTCGCACAGGCCAACCAGCTACATATTTTTATTACAAAATAGTAATATAGTAAATGATGAATGAAGGCGACCTGACCAATTTCAACACGGATTGATTAAAATATTGGGATAACAACTTTGATAACGAATTATTAACTGACTCGGAAAAAAAAACATATTCATATTACAGGAGGAAATTCAGGAATTCCTACAACATTAATTGCAACCAAAAATAATTTCAGCTGCAAGAAATTCACCAATTCATAAAGTAGCCTACAAGAATGACCTATAAAAATCAAAATCAAAAAGCTTAACCAGTTGTTCAACAGTAGAGCATTCGTCTGAGCAAAAAAATATGCTGACATGGTCAACAATGTCAAGACCGTCTTAGTAGATCTGCCCATGACCACCGAAGGAGACAAGAAACAAACAGCGCCATTCTGTTTTTTCACCCTCCCCATCATCTCATCTGCCACTGATGGTGAGTCTCCAAGGGAGAGGCGACCCGCATGTGGATATAGCTGGTATATTAATAATAATAATAAACTTGGACCTGACAGTGGCGCTCTCCACCACAAGCTGTACCGTCCGGCAACGGTGAAGGATGACACGACAGACACACACATGACCGTCTATAGGTGAAACCGCATGTGACGTGGGGAGATATGCGGCCCCGGTGGCTATTCGTACGAGTGGCGCTGAGTGAAGCGCTCATTGACTCAAGTGTGGTTGGGGGAATGTGGATGGGGTTGGGGGGATGAACTTAGATCGAGAAAGAGCAAGAAAACGAGATGTCTGCGAGGAGCACAAAAGCTCTGGATAAGATGCACTCTTGTGACCCGCTTGAGAATGGAAGAAATGCTAGAGAAAACACAAACATTATCAAACGCAGAAAGCTCAGCCATTTGTTAAACTTATACAGCAATAGAAAACGCCCCCGGCTTCGCCCGGGATTGGGTGGAGGGGCAAAGGTGTCGATAACACGATGCCCAAAATAGGCAAGTTACTTATTAGTAATGAACGCCAATATAAAATTCATTAAAATAAAAATAAAGTTTTCCAGTCCAACATTTTGAATGGAAAACAACATGTAATTGGTCCACGTGAGAATTACCTGAATACCAGTAGCCACTCGTTGAACATACAAGCTCGTTTGTAACCCAAGGTCACAAGAGGCTTCCCACTCCCATCTCCTTCACCCCCGCAACTCCACCGATCGACTCCTATTTGTTTTTGTTGAAAATTGGCGGCTGGGGGGCATTGGCGTTTAACCGACGAAAGTACACGCGCAACGACCCACAGCATCCACCCCCCCAAGCACATTTCAACCCAACACCTCTTTCCGTTCTCCACACTCACTGGTCCCCGAACCTGGGCTCCCCTCCCCCCCCACCCGCACCACCGCAACAACTATGTGAACAAACAAGAAAGATATTTTCAGTAGGAAAAACAGGGGAGAAAAAAATGTTATTGGGTGTCTTGAGGGAGAAGTTGAGATTGCGCGCTTCGGTGTTAATCGCCATCAAGGACCGGCACAATTGGCATGAAAACAAATTTGAAGGGACATTCACGTTCAGAACTGCATTGTTCAAATGTGAAGCAATCTCTTTTATTTGTACGTGGTCACCAGATAATTAGAAAACAACCGCAGTTACCAACGGCACAGAGCTTTCTATTCAAGCACGACAATCCGATAGGGTTCCCTCACAGGTGCCGGGTGCTAGTTAGCGGTTGGCATACTTTTGCCGTGATAGCGGGTTCGATTTCCGACCGAGACCTCCGGAATTTTTTGTGTGAGAAAAATTCGTACTTTGGAATGGAAGTAAGGTTTCTCCAAATACTTCATTCAGACATTTAATTTTTTTTAAAATAAATTATCCCTGAACTGATGCCAAATCGATTTAGGTCCAAAGTTGTCAAAGGTAGGTGGCGCTACGATCGACGCCACTTCGCAACACAGAACCCCAACTCTCCTAAGTCAAGAGATAAGGAGACCAGCCACACGGGAGTGAACCCGGGAACAACAGGGAGCCCCGCACCCAACAACGAGGAGACGACAGATGCCTGCCAACGCATCCTGTTCATCCGTCCCCTTTAGCACCCCCATCCCTGAACCGTGGCCCAAATCCCACCATTTACCCCAAACACCCACAAAAAGTCGTAGGTCAGAACGAGGTCGCGTTGAGCAGTCTGTACAGGAATTATACTCCTGAGGCCAGAACCACATCTTAATTAATATTTTACCAACAACTTCACGATCGTCAAAATAAGCCAAACAAATATTTTTTCGTTCAGCGCTGCTACGAAATAACCGTCAGTTGAATTAGATCACGTTTGTACCAGCAACTTTCAAGATCTATTTAAAGTGTAGAAAGTTTAAAGACTCTATCGACACAACGATAGTCTGCTCGGTCAATGCATGGTGGTATTGGCTCGGTGCGCACCGAAGGCTTTAAGGCCTTGACAGAATGGGTAGACAGACATAAGTAGGGAAAAATAACATTAAAAGTAACTGAAAAATACCTCGACAGAGGATCTCAGGAAGTGACCAAGGTGGTAAAATAAAATCGATCCCCTCAAAAATAACAAGCGCTGGCTCAAAGGGAGAAAAAATCGGTGGGAATGTAAGGAGAAGAGGCAGGGGGAACCCCTAACTATCCGATCATCTAAAATTACAGGCGCTCCTCCAAAAGGACATGATCAATTGGCTATTTGCTTGTGAACGCTTGGAAACTGGATACGATCGGCTTAAGACCGTTTGCGGGTGATGAATCGGATAATTGATTCGAGGTTATTTTTGGCGGGAAATACCGACTGGAAACCGACACCATAAGCTCTTAATGGAATGATCCATTGGCACGTGTAATTCGTGACACGGCTCAACAAAGCGCAAATGTACACGAATGTACAGTATGTGTATATTAATTATCATTAATGTTGTATATGACTAATATCCGCGTTCAGTGTTACAGGGCACTTTTTCAACGCCTTTTTCTCTAGAGGGCGTTTTTTTTTTGCTCAGAAACACTGTAGTGAATAACACTAAAGAAGGTTCTGTACACATATTAGGGCTCGAGCCTTATTGCAAGGGGGACATACCAACACTTTCAATCACTTCAAACAGCAATTTATCAAAAAAGTTTGCCAAACCGTGACACAATGTAATCAGGAGTGTGCATAGAAATAAAGTATGGTCTCAAGAAGATGTGTCCTGGTTAAACGTACGATCATAAAGGGGTGGAAAACGTAGCCAATATCGATTAGCACAAAAATAAGCGACCGAAAATCCATTTAATCACTTCTGCACATACGCCGCTATCAATTATTTCCCTTACCACCCAAACCAACCCACCCCACCCTTCTCAATCAACTGCCTAGGATAGCGTGAGCGATTTTTCCCCTGATGCTCTTCTGCACATGACAAACGCGATATTAATTAAGTGAATGAGCCTTGGGGGCTACCCCGACCCCTCCCCCACCCAACCGAATCTGGTCAAAAATATACATTTCACAACTAATCGATATTGGCCTAATTGGTAGTAGGTTTATCACGTCTTCCCCGAACATGTTTTAGTCAGAAAATCGACATGTTGATACATGTGAAAAATTTTGTCGCCCGGAAAGGCGACTAGCCAGTCCGATTGGGATGGAAACTAATTTATTGAAATTGTATAAAGCCAACGTCACATCAACCACAGCTTTGTGAACGGCGGATCGATAGTTTATTATTATTATTATTATTCGTTGCTGTTAATTGAGGAAAAATAATGATACTAGTGTATGCAGATGGCGCCAGTAGTTAGACCATCCGTCATTTTATTTAACTCAACCGAGAGTTAATATTATCAGAAAGTTAGTCTGTCAAGAAATAAAACCCTAGATCCTCAAGCCACGCAGATAAACGACAACGGCGACATTTCCTCCTAATGAAATTTTGTTAAAATATGAAATTTTTCTTATAAAGGGGCAGCAGGTGGCGCTGGGTACATCGCAAAAAATTGGAATCTGTAGTCAAATCCCTATTGTCCGCTAGAGCCACCAAAGCTGCATACGACAATTTGTCCTCCAGCATTACAATTCGTTGTCTCCTATCCGCGTTTTTTGCCGGCAATTCGCACAGACAATTACGAATAATTCCATGCATTTATACATGTAATTACTTGAATGAACCACTTAATTAACATTTGCAATCACGACTGTATACAAATTGCATTGTATACCAATGAGACCAGCGCGTGGCAACAAACTAATTAAAAAATGAAGGATCGATGGTTTCCGAAATCTAACAGTACATTGCTTATCGATTTGCGGAGCTTGCATATAAAAAAAATTGAGAACCGCATCTCTTTGATCCTTTCGAAATCACCTCTATCGCGAAGCAAAAAAAAAAAAAAAAAAACTGACAAAGCAATCTGATAGGAACATCCGGGGTCTCCCCAGTCGCTTGTCATGTTCAACGTATGAAAGGCCGCTTGATAATTTTTTTTTTGTATAGGTTGCCCCCAAGTTGAACGCAGCGCGGGTACATGGATATCGAATGGAATTAGAAATGCATACACAAAAACGTTTCCATATGTGCCGGAGATACGCGTCTTACGTCAGGGCGTATACGGAGCAGTGTAAAGCTGCACTAGCGCCGCTCAGTGGTGGCGAGCCCCGTTAATTGCCAGCCCGATGTTTCAGAAAATAATGAACTGATGAACTCAGGTGTTAGCTACAATCGGCTGTTGTTCCGAGAACTAGAGTTCGATTCCGGGCTGGGGCTCTCGTTTATTCGATCCAGAGGTACTGGTAACAATTTTCTCAGGCATTTACAAGGATACATAATCTTCTGTAATAATTATCGCTACAGTGCTTGACAATTATTGATTGTCAAAAAAAGAAACGTTTAAAATTAAACTTGTGAGCCTAATCTTGATCCAGATACCAAAAACCATGGTTTTGGTATGGTCATGGCCATGGTTTGGTATGGTGTATGGTCATGGCCATTGGCCATGGCCAAAATACATTAAGAGCACTCGTTGAAGATCTTTAATTTTTTTAATACAAAATCAATTATTGATATTTTAAACAAGTATCCTTGCATTAGCTTCTAAATTTCGTGAAAAATCTTTAAAAGGTACGAAAACGCTTTAAAATCATCTAGACGTTTAACGTTTAAGAAAAGGATTAGCAGCCTCGAAAATGACAAAATCTATAGAACCAGATATACAACAAAACATCCTAAATAAACATTTCAAATATATACAAAATGTTTTCAAATACGGTATTTCAAATGTTAAAAATATTTCTAAAAATATTAATAAATCTCGATGCACAACTTCCATTACCTTCACAATTAAAAAACTAACAAAATGTTTTTGTGCAACAAAGAACAGACGCCATAAAACATCCTTAGGCTCCCAAAATATAAATCTCGATACACCGCTCCCATTTGCAACCAACACGAATCCACCACTAGATGGAGCCATCGACTGAGGATTTCGTTGTACCCATAGCGCTTCGACCTGAGCACCACGCCATCATCATCATTTTTCCATTCCGCCAGTGATTCCTTTTCCACTCGTTTCTCATTTCTGACATTCGTTCTCGAATATGGTTCAGAAAAAGAGAGGGCGAGAGAAAAAAAATCACCAGCTCTTGTATTCCATGACAGGACCTTTCGCTCCGATCCCACTGATTCGCACTTTTTTCTCAGATGCGCACCAAAAAAAAAAAAAAACCTAAAAAAGTCCATACTATCCATTCTCACCTCAACAGCAGACGGACCATTGGCACCTCTCTCTCTTTACACGCAGGACAGGCTAGCGCACACTCGCAGCAGACGGGACGCGTTATCGCTACGGCATCGCTTCCACCAACTTTAATCCATTTGGGCCCACGATTCAATTTCCCCTTTGGGTCCCATTCGAGGCCTCGTCAACTGCATAAAAAACCATTCTATTTGTCTGAGCCGCTGATTGCTTTCGCACGCTTCGTGGTCACGTGACACGAACCCGAAGATCCCGCCATTTTTTTCCTTCATTTTTTTTTTGGCGTATCCACCGCCACCACCAACTCCCTTTCTGGCTACCTTACCATATATTTTCTATGAGGCAACGACCGGCTCATGTCCCGGGGTTTTTATTGTGTGCGTCTCCTCTCCATCGTTGTTGTTTGTTACGATTTTTCGTCATATAAATCAGATCATGCAATAATTTATACAATTTAAAGACACAACCGACCACAAGCATTGGCTTCAACAGCCATTATGCCTGACTCGGGTCGCATATATTTGGATTTATATAAATGGACAATTATATTTTGGTATTTTCGATCGTTGACGGTCATGCTTTCAACCGTTTGTCTTAGTATATTAATTTATATTATTAATGTAATAATTGTTTTAAAGAACTTATTAGTCAGGACCAGAAACTATTAAAAAAATGTAATTAAAATAACGTACTAACAACGTCACAACCACTCAGTTTCAATTGAAATTTTTTTAATGGATACTCTGCAGTTGTACGTCGCCAATTTAGAAGACCCGTACGACGTGAACGTGACACATCAATTGTTCATTGTTACCCAGAGAGTTTGTTGCCTATTTTATGATTAATACCGTAAACGATTCTTTGGTAAACTAAGAATTAAATAAAATCAATATATTCAACAGACTTTGGTACGTAATTGGAATATTGTTCATCATGCAGATCCATTTCCCCAGAAATAACATATCTGATAGATCTACGAGTAAAAAGCTGTCAGGTCAAAGACAAGGAATGAGCTGCCCCCAAAAGGTGGCACTCGCGACAAGTTCCTGTGTATTGGGTGATTGCCATTCACCAAAATACAGTAATTGGCTAAGTTACACGTTCAAGACATGAGCGACCTGACAATACGGAGTCGAGTGGGGTGCGTAACGAAACTGACTTACATAACCAAAAACATAACATAAAGTGACTAATCAGGTGACTTTCGATACGCGCCCCACTCGACACCGTATTTTCAGGTCGCTCATGTCTTGAACGTGTAACTTAGCCCATTAATTAATCCAATCCAATGCCTAACCACAATTTCTATTTGAGAAAGCAAATGCTACAGCGAATGGCAACTTGTTTCTACCCTTCCATTTCTTGGCGCAAACATATCAGAATAAAATATTGGATTGTTTAAAGGAATAAAGTCACCGGGGCCAGCCTATTTCCCCAGTCACGGTCGTCGTTTTATGTGCCGCCACCAAACTCGACATAACGCGCCTACCTCAATTACATTACCAAAGGAGAGATTTACTTGTACACACGTGAACGCCGATTTATGGTCAAACCAACATGTTCTACCACTAAACAAATCAGAGAGGTTGCGAATGCAAATGTCCTCATGAAACCTACTATACACTTTTGTCAGAGCACATATGCTAAATATTTCAAATAGACTTATAAAATGGTGCACCAATGAAAGAATCTTAAAAAGTTAATATGTTCAAAGTTCAAACAATGGCCAATTAAAAAAAAAGTGAGTTTGAAGAGAAGTCATAAAATCGAACGATTCCTTCTCTAGACATATACACTGCGTATATATTTGTCGAAGCTGAGATACGCGGACAAAGTGAACACATCGCGTCGGTGTTACAAAATCACGCGAAAGACTTCTTTTGCATTAGTTTCATAAAATAACTTGTGGCCCCCGGAGGATATTTATAATCCTGTTCGACAGGAGTTACCAATAGATGCCTCTGTTATTCCGCGTGGCGAATAATAGTGCCTCCACACCATAATCGAGTTATTGGTGAGTTATATTCCGGATTGCCAATACCTTTTTATTCTTCGTTTATTGCGATTGTATATCACCAAACCAAATAATGTACATGCATTTTTTATGGACTTCCCCCTCCTCCCCACACAGAACAATGGTTGCGTTAAAGCAATTCGCTGAAGGGGGGCGCGATTGCCCGTCGAGCCACTAGGTGGCGTAACTGCTGTATATGCTTTAGTACTTTGCAACCTTGCATTTTGCCTAATTTTACGTAAGTGCCAAATGCAAAATCCCTGAGTTGTTTTGATGCTAAGACAGGAATACTAAAATGAACACGAATAAAGAACATAAATGCATCATTACAAATCCCCATGGGAATCGAGTATCGGTATTCATTTTAATAAACAATATTGTTGCCGGTGCCTTTCACCTACAGCTGATGATAGCCCGATTTCATTTTATTGAATAATAGTAAATGTATTTATGGGATCTGCAATAGCACTCTGTTGGTGAGAATCTCCGGGTGATAATTTTCGCCGCGCCGCAACTACCCCATTATTGAACGTAGCCAACAGTCCTCCACCCCCCCCCCCTAGCTAGGAAGGGTATTGGGAAAGTGTTTTCTTTATTCAAGCGAAAGAATATTATTCCTGAGACAGCGACTAGCTGGGGGATCAGGGCATGATGGCGTCTTTTGTTGTCGAGGAAAACGCCACCGGGAGACACGCGCGCGCACGTGCTGAACGTGCCGTGGACACCAGCCTACGTCGATGGAATGATAAGAGTGGTGGCTCTTGTACCGGCGTTAACAGAATAAGTGACGGCTACTAAGCACGCCGAACACCTTCAACCCGACCCGACACTCAAATCTCTAGAGCACACTTATTTTTTAAATAATTATTAAAAAAAACTATTTACTAAACCACAACCAAATCTCTAGCGCACACTTCTTTAAAAATAATAATTAAAAAAAAATATAAATAAATTGATGTAACTAAAAATGAAAAATGATGAAACTGTTAATGATACTAAAAATGTCAAGACATAATCAACCGACGGATTAAAAGTGCCCTACTATTGGACTTTATTTCACTGGTTTATACTTATTTTATGCAATCGGTTGAATTTTAATTTAAAATGTCAAGTGAAAACTTGATTATAAAACATAATGCTAATTTATCACTTTAAATTTAAATATCTATGATTTTGCCTCTGCCCAATAATATAATGAAAACTATTTTACAACAAATATTCAGTTTTTTCTAACATTATATTATATTTTTAAAACAATTTCAATGAATATTGAAAAATAATCAGAAATACAATAATGTACATTAGTTTTTTCGCAAACTTTCAATATCCCGTTCTTTTGTTTGCTGATCGTTGAGAACGGCTTCTATAACGAAGGAATGTCAGTCGTGATGAATTTAGAAGCATTCATTTGATTTGATTAAAATTCGTATTACAAGCATTACCAGGTATAGAAACGAAAAGTTGTGATTTTTTTTATATGTGACCAACCAGGTTGATCGACCCTCGGTCATCCTCCCTAAAACCATTACGACGCATGACTAATGAAAAAACGAGATGGCCTCTTGCCCGCATGACGTATAGGAAGAAAATATCACGCAGAGCAGGGACAATCAAAAAAACTGATTTCAATCAGACAATGACGAAACATACCAGGTATCTTTAGCCAACGGCGTCTTAGTCTCATCCCATTTTGGCTCAGCTTTTTTTTTTTTTTATGGAAGACTCGTAACAAAACTTGAAAGCGCTTTACGAGAATAGCAAAAATGATAAATGAGGCGCGCTTGGCGGGGATACTACATTTTTGGCAAAAGGCTATTTTTGGTGCAGAGAGACACTGACGCCAAACGACATTTCAAAAACGAAATGCAAAATCGTTTTTAAGGATCCGTTTCACAGACACAAATGCCAACAGAAACCGTATTCAATCCTACTTGCTAATGGCCTACTTGCAAAAGATAGTACTGAGTATCGCAACACGAACTGAAATCAGTCTCCAAATACATTTAAGTAAAAAACAAAATCCCATCCAAAAAGAGATAAAAATCAGAGACCTTTTCTGGGATTACGGATTAAGCCTGCAAGAAGCACATGTCAAAAATAAAAATAGAAAATAAAATAATCTGGCAATGACTACCGAAATAAGCAATTTCTAAAATATCCTGCTAAGTAAATGTTGATCGATACATCCATCGATACAAACAAATGAAGAACACAACAAATGTGAATTTGTTTGGGACACCAGCATATGAACACGTCATGCAATATTTTATATCAGTATGCTGGAGATTTTTCGCAACCTAATCTATCAGACCAAAAAAAAAAATATAAAAAAAAATAAAAAAATAAAATCCGTGGAACCAAACCTGAGATCGATCCCTAACTCCAAATGGCGAACATAATCTCGCGTGAATCTGAAACATGGTGTAATGGAAGCAGACGTTTCCCCAGAACATATTTTTTAAATATTATCCTATGCGGACCGATTTTTCTACAGCGTTACCCGAACCCAGGCAACGGACGCGCTCGCACAAATTCGCCGAATGGAAAACTTTTTTTCCGTTCCATTTCGTCTGATCTTTCTCTGTTTATCATTTCGAAGTCTCTCTCTTTCTCGCATGACGGCGCCGCTTTTGTCTTCCCCCACGATACAACAAAGGCAACGAAGATGGGGTTGAGTTTGAAATCCGGCTCGACTATTACCCACCCACCCTCTCCCTCATACGCCACTCGCTTTGGAGTACCTGCATAGAGCTCAACGTGCACCTTTATATAAATACTGTAGAAAACAACCAAAGTGAGCCATTTCGCAAGCAGAGCTGAACAAAAAAAGCAAGAAAAAAATACTTCCAACCCACCTCCCCCCCGCAGGTTCGTACGTAGTCGACCCGACGATGTACAAATCCATGCGCAGCCGGGCTCGGCTCATATCTTTAGAACAACGTTTCTACACTGGATTTGTTGATACCGAACACGATACAGCGCGCAAAGGAACCGAAGATTTTTAAATTTTTCGATTTTTCAGGCCATGTACTGGTTACAATTGTCGACACTGAAGACCATGTTAGCCCAATTATGAATCGCCACTGCAGGTGCCACTATAGGCGATAGCTGGAAAATTAAAATATATTTTTTTAATAATTTCTAAACTCGAGTCTGCAAATGTCTGATAGTGAAGACAATTTAAAAATCCGTCAGTTACATGAACAGAACACGGAAACACTGATAAAGGTCTGTCTACATTAGGGTCAAGCGATATGCCAACCCTGTCAGTCCTCACTACGCTACACGGTATTTTAAGTCGACTTAGATCAAAATGGAATTTAAGTTCTACTGACAATAAACGTCGTCCTATTTATAAAGTTCATATTTGATGTTTTGGTTAATTTTATGAGTGACCCTTACACTGTACGACGAGATTCGCTGACCGTTACCGACCGGCCACGTCGAAAAACGCCCGCGCTCGTCGGCGTCGTCGTCGACGCGCGGACGGCGCGAATTTTCTAACGTCCACTTTGCATAAAATGGTAATGCAAAATATGTACTTGTTGGCGAAATCCGTTTGCGCTGGCGATTCCATAGGCGCCAACAGCAATTGCTACGGAGAGAGCGAGAGAGAGACTGAGCCCACAGCGCGGCAGGTCCGACCGTTCTCGGCCGAGGAGTGGCTTTAAGAAGGTGTTTGCTGGGCCGTGTGTGCTGTGGCTTTGGTTGGAAGGGTGGCGGTGGTGGTGGTGGTAGTAGGGGAGAAAGTGGCGAGTACAAGATGGAATATTACAAACGATGGAACAGAAGAGCGCGGAGCCATACGCCTGAATCCTCCCGAGAACCTTTGACGCTTTTTAAGTGTCCCTGAAAACCGACAGCCAATTTCAAAAAAATTCTCCCCATCGCCCTTAGAAATTCGTGATTTTATTTTTGTCTTAACATCATTACCGTATGTACACTGAACTCAAAATCGGTTCTTTCTTTTTTCTTCTCACGGGTAGCTGTTTCTCTCTTCAGAAAGTACTGTTTTGTAGATCTCAGAAAGTACTATTTTGTAGATCTCAGAAGAAACATGCCATATCGACGCCATTTTGTTAGGAAATGTTGATGAAAAAATTATCTCGTAAAGTTCGAATATGCTTTTTTTCTCGTGCAAAAAATCGAAAGCCTGCGACCACGTGCTGAATTTAATTTTGTCCTAGTAAGATTAGCTTTCGGATCTCTCGATATGGATTTCAAGTCTCCAGGTCGAGCTCGGGTCTTTCGAAGAGAACGAATATATATATACAGACTTACGCACGGAAGACGATGGAGTTTGGGTTGGCAGCATTGGCAACCGGCGGGCCGCCACCACCATCACCACCACACGACTTGGCGTGTGATGGAAATGGATAACCTGTTTCATATTTTAACAGGCTAAGCACGCTCGAAATTGCCACGGCAAACTCGCACGTGTAAGCCAGCCAGCCGATCGAAAAAGAACGCCCCGCTTTGAGAGAATGAGAGCGAAGTAAAAATCGAGGGAAAGAGAGAGAGAGGGAGAACATGTCGACGGAACCAGAAAGTGAGAAAAAGAGATGCAGAAAATTGGATAAAAGAAGTTTTGTGGGCGGGATGGGGATTGAAATAAATATGGAACGAATGAATAGAGGAGGGAGTAACCGCGCCGTAAGGACTCCCGTCTCTATTTAGGATGAGTCTATCTTGCGTACGTTAAAGAGATGTACGGCGCGGGAGTCCTAAGGACGTCAGCCGTTGCCAGCTGGCAAAACCACACATGTGACGTCAGAAAGCGCAGGGAAAGCGCGCACACTCTCTTCTGCCGGCGATAGCCACGGTCTCCACAAATTTTTCTTTCGAACACACCGGCACATTCATAGAAATCAAATAATGTTTTGTAAAAATTGAGGCGGGATTTGAACCGGTGATCTGAGATGGTGTCGTGATTATAACGCTTGGTGAACAGAACAGTTGGTGTTGTGAAGTTACCAATAATGCACTCTCGGCAACGACACAGCTAAATTTCCATTACCAAAACGAAAGCCAATTAATGCCGAAAAGCATTGAAAAAGCAACACGACTTACACGAGGGATACAATAATCATCTGTTCCAAAAATAAAATAAAAATGTGGACACGTTTAGAAAAACCTCAATCGGCACAATGAGACAGAAATGTATGCTCATACTTTTCTCAAAAGATGGGTTTACCAAGTTCTCGATAATATCGCCCTCACACAGTTACCTCGCAAGGTATCCATTGATAGGCATCCGATCCGAATCCGATCTAAATAGCATTTGGCATGGTCGGTTGCTTGAAATAGAATATTATGACATTGGTGATGTTTGGTCCACGATCAAAATTCCAATAGGCTACAATATATATATTTATTGCTTGCTTCTGTACCCCTCTTGATATTCAGCAATGAGAAGAGAGAAAGGCACTTTTCGCCAGTACCCCTAAGATTGATTAAACGAGAGTCAACGCAGGAAATCGAACCCGGAACTGTCGCACATGTCAGACTCAGGTGTTGCATCCACTTACGTCGATGAAATAAAGAATCATCGTGGTGTTTGTTTTGAAAGCACGAGCCATTGACATAAACGCACTTCATTGAAATTACAAAACCCATCTACTACGACATTGACGTGCAACAAATCGCACTACTGAAATTACAAGGAATCATCGTAGTCAGTGCAAATAAAATGCATATATTCCCAACAACTAACATCGAGCAGGATTTACTGAGCACAGTCTGTACGGTGTTTCCGAGTGCAACGATGTTTTCCAGCGATGCTTACCGGATCCGAGCGGCGCGAAAAAATCTAAGCAACATTCATCTAAATTGTGCGTCTGTACACCCAGCTATCGGTAGCTGGAAGGAAAAACCACTTCCACAAATTGTCCCAACGCCCATCTCTATCTCTCTCTGATGTGCGGCGCCAAATCCTCCCGCCTCCCACTCCCTTCTGACATCTCCGACGCACCCCTCACCATCCCGCCCGACCCCCTCTCCACCCAGCATTATATTTTGCAACCGCAGTTCCACCTCAGAAAGCTGTAATTCAAACGCATTTTCATCTTACGTGTTTCAATGCGCGGCTATATCGCAGATTTATTTTTCTACTAACGCTTAAGCCTGTCCGAGAACAGCCAATACTTTCGCAGACTTCATTCAAAAATTTCTACTATTATGACGGCACAGCGTGGCTTTTGTATCACAGAGGCGTTGTAGCTGCGCATTTAAGATTTTGCGCGCACAAGAATTTGTGCGCACACAATGGCGGAAACTCTGTTTTATTATTTAGGATTCACCTTACACGACTCTGGAAATTAAAATAACCGCGACTATCATATTAAATCCAATACTGACTTAATATAACCATTTAAGCAAAATGTTTCCTGATCTCAAATTCGTAGCATCCTTCATGCAGTACACGGGTCTCTAAAATGTCATTGATTACGCTCCAATTACCACCAGGGGGTGTTTGCCTGAGTAGCCAATATCATAGCAGATCCCCGAACCTAACCGCGAGGTGTCATTTTTCCATATGAAAACCGGTAATTTAAAATCGGTATTAATCATCCGTTTCATCATTAGCGATCGAATTAGGTGTGATTAAAGCATGAGGGTGGGTGACCAATGGCGCGTGATTCGAAGGCGACCATCACAATCGTAATCGACTTTGGCGTATGTCCATTCAATCGGGCTTCGCTTTCTCGACCACAAACTGAGCGCGAATCATTATTTTTTAAGGCATAATTTGGCTTATTGACGTTCAATAGCTGGTGAGGGGAGAAAATGAGACAGAAAAAAATGGCATCGCAGGGAGAGAAGGCCTGCAAAAGCGAATGAAGCTATGGCCTCTGCGCACGACAGTTATTGGCGCCCTCTGATGGCTTACTTATTCGGCCAGGTCGTTGAAGTCGATCGTCCTTTGCTTTGAGTAGAGTATTTCCAGTATATCCCGTTTGAATATTTCCAGTGCTCCTAACGGTGAATCGAGATTTGCCTTCCTCAAATATGGGCCAGATAGTGATGAGGGCGCAGCGGCTATACGTAATTCGCCAGCTTTGAGTCGGGGAGGGAAAAGGAAACAAAAAACCACGCGTGATCACAACTGTCTGACGTGAGATGAAATCATATATGAGGGGAGGGGAGGAGGAGGGGCGGGCTGGTCGGAAATTAATACCGTGGCTGCTACATAGATGATGAGGGGAAAGATGACGAGGAATGATTGAGGGGTAACACGGTTTTGAAGTGGGGAGCTTGTGGGGGACTTTCGGGTTAGGGGGTTGAAAACCTCCGCTCTCACCCTCGATCTGATGATCATCAGATTTCTACCATTTTTTTTTCACGAAACAAAACATTTTCGTTGCTTTCACATGACGCCTCACATACGTCAAATTATTTTTTTTTTAAATGCCTAACATCAAGCGAAAAATCTGAGCAAAAAAAAAATGTAGTGACTATAATTTTTTCACGTTACCAAACATGACTGCTAAAGGGATAATAACTAAAAATTGACAATATCAACTGAGCCCCAACCGTGGTCTGCGATAGATGAACGCGATGAGGATCTCGAACTTCATTAAAATGCCTTAAAATTCATTAAAATGCCCTAAATCCAAAGAATTGCAAGGTTAGATACAATTACCTCCGGCGTTATCAAAATTAGAAACAGAAATAAACATTTAAACATATTATGAATGTAAAACATTAAAATTCACACACCAAGGTAATTTATTTTACTAATAACAGTGCTGAGAATTCCGAAGTCAAACAGGCTCAGAAGACAAACCAAATGCACGCCGAAATCAGGACACAAAAATAGCTGAGCCAAGGGTAGTAGTTGAGCTTTCCCAATAATTAACCGCGGTAAATTACACGTGCTTAAGTCAGTAGAAGAAATGATTAAATATTTATCTCCCCGTTGGCTCTTCCACCACCCACAGGACACCTCGCCGGCACAAATAAATAACCCAAAATAGAGCAACGACGGCGTAACCCCAAACACATCAACGCGGAATGAATGTCGCCGCCGATGTTTACGAAATGAGACGGTAGGATAAGTTAAGGATCAGGACGCCCACTACGCAACGCTGCGTCAAGCCACCGCCATCTTCATAAAGCCAATCCTCTGCCCAATGCTTTGTCAATGCGAACATGAATTGATCAAAGATTCAATATCGATTACCTATATATAATCCATAATTCCATATGACATAGCCGAATCACCTAGCCACTCTACAGTTAAATCACCACCTAATAGATTTTCCTATTAGAAAACTATTTTATAAAAGACAAATAGAAAACTATTTGTATTATTAACCGACCAGATCCAGTACTGCAAAACGGCTGACAAGCAAATAACACACATTGTTGTATGTTTTGAATTTCCGCTTGGCGGCGTGGAAAATAGACTCGAGGTTTCTGGTTCCGGCAGCGCCCTCTTTTCCAGGACACAGTCAACAAACAACAGGAACGAAGAGAGAGATGCAATCTTCAGCGCTCTCATGGATCGAAAAAGACAAGTGCGTACGAATGCGTACGCAGATGCGTATGCGTATGCAGAAAATGGAAACGCATCGCCAGCCCTTGTTTGCCATTCTCAATAATACGTGACATTACCTTCGTATTTTGCAATTACACGAATTGGGGCCGGTGCATCGCAGTTCGCTACCACAGTTCGATCCAAAACGTGCGCATGTTATGTCTAGCGGGTGGTTATTGTATTTCCAGCGGCGGTTTTGCAAACTATGACAACAATGAGTTTGCCACAGCAGCCGAACCAAAATTACGAAATTTCCAAAACGTAACCGCGTTACGGAGCAACCACGGATGATAGATAAATTTTATTTTTTGAAATACCATTTTCAATTGTCATTAAAATAACTAGTCAAACAAATGATGAAACCCATTAGCTTTCCTTAGGCACGAAATAGCTCCACCTAGCGAGCATCTCTATGCACCTTACCCGGTCAGACTGCGCGTTGGAACACTTGCAAACTTGCAGAAACGTTAGCGCGTCCTATATCAGATTGTACGAGTATACTATTCAATAATTTAATCGCTTTGCCAGTTTTGATGGCGAAAAAAGACTTTAAACTTAACCGGTGAGAGATTATATAGCTTTCAGAACTCGGTGAATGTGCACAACAGTCGTCTATTACACACCGGCTAAATGTCAAGAACCTACAAATCCACGAACACGGCACAGCTATATATACATGTACATGTATTCCAACGGAAGGCATATTACAAGTCGACAACTTTCTGAAAGTGTATAAATGATCTGTAATACATAGGCATCCAGTCTTTCGGATAGCAAATACGTACGTACCAAAGTCTGCACGCGCCATGCGGTGCAGGCAAATTGACATTGAAAGCACAAAAGCCTAAAATATCGTGAACAGGGGGAGGGGGAGAGAGAAATTGATGATGAGAGACATAGAGAAAAAAAAAGACGCTGTAAAATGCTTAGCGAGAAAATATCCCTAAAACAAAAAGCTGGAGTAACAAATAAGTAAAATTGAGAAGTTCTGTTTTCTCAATGTGTGTTTTGGGTGGAGTTACCTCCCCCTATCTTTCGGGCTCACTGACGATGCCGAGCTTTTCAAAATTCGGGTTCAAATAAGCCGGCGCGCGCAAAACCCGAAAGTGGGTTCATTATAAAAAAATATAAATATTCTTTACACCGTACGAATGCGAGGAGATTAGTCAAACCGACGACCGACTACGCTCGCATTCAGACATCTTTTTAAAAAGAAGAAGAGGAAAGAAAAAATGCTACATGAAATAAATTGGACTCGTCTGTGTCGGATCCTAATAGTCCGTCACATAGTTACGTCACAAAAGAGCGAACCGAGAGGAGCCGAAATAAACCCAACCACAACCATGGCAACCGAGGCAGGCCGACAATGGTGACTGTCGTCAAATGGGTAACGATAAAAAATAATTAAGGCTGGCCGCGCATAACGCACATTAACGAGACATTCGCGTTTGCATATCTAATGCAGCGTCCAACTATATGAAATTGACAGGAAAAGTAACGTTGAAAAGAAAGTTAAAATAAACTTAGTACACGGAACGTTTTTTACCGAGAGTGAACAGAATAATAATAAAAAACATCTTTATTTAAATTCGTAAAATTCGAGTCATTTAAATTTCACGATTTTTACAAATAAAAATGGGACAGACTTGCAACGGTTATACAGCATAAATCACATTGATTTTTTCTTTCCAAAAAAAAATGTTAAGGAGGTGGAATTTATATTGGTGCTGGAAGAAATATTACCTTTGGATTTGACTATTCATTAAAAAGTTCGTCTTCAAATAGGCGCAGTTCCTGGATCGCACGATGAATAATTGAATTTTACAGCTTGAAATCAAAAATTCAATTTGAACAGAAAAAAAACCGATCCACGATTCAATTAACAGTCTACGAGAACTCTTTCGATTCACTTTTTTTTTCTCAAGTGGCGGAAGTTCTGGCGTAACGACCAAATTTGTGTAAACATCGGCACTAGTTTTCACTATCAAGCCGAATGCAAACACCATTTTTTCCCCCTCTGCTCCTCCTCCCTTCCACTTCACAGTGAAGCAAACTTCGAGATGGTAGATATAAGAGAGTGGGGGAGGGGGAGGGGGAGGGAGGGAATTAGGTCAAAAGTTTTACCATAAATCTTCCTAAATTACAGCAGACAATTTGTTATTTTAAGAGCAGTCGCGCGTGCCCAACTCCGCTGCAAAAAGTCAATGAAAAAATATGCGATATCGACCAAATTTAGGTATAAAAACAATCGTAAAAGAAAGCTGCCCACGTCGGACTCAATTCCTCCCGAGACCCCCTTTCAACCCAACAGAACGTCCATTTGGATGCATGTCGTCTATTGGTTGTTCGTTGCGCCATCTGATGGCTTCACAGCGAAACCAGCATTAAACTGGCCGGTGTTAGGATGCACGAAAGTCACAGGAGGAATTGTCCGCGGAAAAAAACTAACCAAAAAAAAAATAAAATAAAATCTATCTCAGAAGGAATCAAGCCAGATTTATCTCTAGACATGGCTCGGCAGGTGTTACCTTGGAAAAGGATACTAATCTAGGAAAAGTGGAAGGCATAGAAAAAAGGGGAAGATCCTGCATTAAGTGGATGAATGGTATCAGAGAGAGCTCAGGATCGAAGTCAGCGCTCGATTTTGGCTTCGACATTGGCAAGCTTTTGTTCATAGCAAAAGCGACTCGACGACACTAAACAACGAAGGCGCCATCTAGCGATAACTCGATACCAGTACTGAATTTCGGTGACGGTGGTCTCCAGAGAGTCACAGTCCGGCGTCCGCAACTTCGGTGGTCCGTTGGCCCGACCCCTATCTGCCTATGAAAGAGAAAGGAAACGCCAACGCCGCAAAAGCCATCAAAAACTACTAAAGTTATGGCTTCAGCAGACATGGCTGTTGGCTACTTTAGGGGGGTCGCTACGTATATTCTAAACTGCGCGGACATTAGCTGAGGGCGTGCCATATGGCTTCCGTGTGTACAGCTCAGAACACTCTATTCCCAGGACCCTCCGCTCCCCTTTCAGTTAATCCGATTTGAATCCTACGCGGATATTTTGTAACAAGACAACTGAAGAGTACGCATGTCCAGCTTTTGAGTTGAAAGCGAAAAGAAAGTCAAGACTGTTTATATGCCGCCGTCAGGAGGCAACACCAATAAGTTGACAAAATACATAATTGTGTCTATGACCATAGTAATTTTAACAAAACCTCTGTAGTCTCGTGTAGAGTCGCGTAGTCTCGTGTAGTCTGTTGTCTGTCCGATAAAAATAACTTACACCACTATAGCTTTAACCGGCTCAATTATAAATTTAAAAGTTGCTGAAGTTTAGAGGCCATTACAAATTTACAGCAAGGTGAGAACGGCAATTTTGAGCATTTTTTTTTCTTTGTAAAAAGTAATGAACCTTTCTGTTCCAATTTTTCATATCTAACACAGGGGAGAGGCTCACTTCGATAGCTCCATTTCACCAACACAGAAATCTGGCTGCGGTAAGAGTATACTGAAGGTGGAAAAAAAACGACAGCAGTTTTCTAAAGTATTTTTTTTTTCTTCTTCTTTGGAATCGGATATTTTTTATTCTCATTAGCATCCGGCACATAGGCCCACTATCACACTTTTGTTTTTCAAGTGCATGTAACATCTGCGCGTATTTTTTTCTTTTCTTTTTGTGTCCTATTGCCCGGATCCTGTACGATCAGTCCATAATTTTTCGGGCACATGCGGGGGTGGAAGGGAGAGAGGGGATATCCACGTCATCAGTGAGTTCAGAGAGAGGGTGTCATTAGAGCAGGGCACAGGGTTCTATATATTCGTCGTAGTCCATGCAATACGCATATATAAAAACGACGGAGAAAAGGCAAGAAAAAAAAAGCGTTGTGCATCAACTGAAAGTGAATCTGGATGGGGGTATATGAGAAACGGGGATAACCTATAGTAGAAAAAATAGCTGTAAGACTACTCAGACCCAGCGCCCCAAAGGCTCGAAACGTATAAATATATCTCGCATCGAAGCCAACCTAGCCGAAACTACATTAATAAAAAAATACAGATTGATTATTTCGAACTGTTGCCGTTAGTCCTTAACCGGGCACAGCCGTTAAAATGTTATGGAATCCAAAAGACCAAAACCAGCCATAAAACATGCTATGGGACCAGTGCCGTTACGTTGTCAGGCACACGTTAAAGATCCCTACCTAGGTCAAAAACCTAGTCAAGGCCAAATTAGATCGCCCCTCATGGGGATTGTAGCATAGTAGTATGGCATTTGGGGTAAAAATGGGACATCATCGTCCTCGATTGGTTATTAGACCTTTAGGCCACTTGCGATTAGACATTGTAATTGTAATAGTAATTGCAAGTGTCCCATTTTGGGTGGTGGGGGTCTCTGGAGGAGATTCAAGGGGTAGGATTTTAGAGGAGGGGCAGAGGGCGGGACCGACAAAATATGGATGGCGGTAACAGAGGAGCGTAATGACGACGACTATAGTTAAAAACTAAAAGCAAAAAAAAAAAAAAAAAAAAAAAAAAAAAGCCTGGGGAGACGAGAGAGAGAGAGAAATGTTAGGGGTGGTTGGCTAGGGGGGTGGTGATGACGCGGCATCGAAACTCCCAACAAAAAATGGGAGGAGAGAGGGGATAGAACGCGAGACAAAACCCGAGTGAAATCTACGAAGCATTCTACCGACTGACGTTCGAAGGCACGGAGACAAAAAACAACATTTGGGATTGTTCTTCTGAAATTCCATTTTTTTTTAAGTAGGCCGGTTACAATTTTTTCTCATGGAATTTGCTTTCAGAGCGAAGATTTCATAGATTATGCAAAATCTAAACGAATTACCAATGCATTGCAATGAGATATATTCAAAATTTTCGAAAGAGATCCCAGATGTAGTTCTTCCTTATTTTAAATATTTTTACTTAACCATTTCTCTAAAACTCCAACGATTAATTTCATGAATATGGCATTCTAAGAATATTTGAATAATTATAATTGCTTTACAATTTTGTCGCTTAAATGACAAATCCTTGTTTTACCGTAAAAAAAGGCTTTTTACAAGGTTCTAACACTTTCCCTACACCTTTCCACGCATTACTCTCCATTCCACAGATTAGATGGACTTGCCATAGTTCGCAGCAACTTCAGCGACAATCGTTATTTTCCATTCACGTTAACGGACTGCTGCTCAGGATCCAGTCAAAAAGCTTTTTTAGTAATTAAAATCTTATCACCCTAACGAAAATATTTTTTGCTGTTACGTAGCTGTAGTTTGTTCTATTTCGGAAAAAACGTCGGGGAAAAATATCCACTAGCAAAAAAAAAAAAAAACGTTTGGAACAAGTTTGATAAATTTTCCACGAATTCCTCAGTCATTACAAGTAACGTCCCATGAATATAAATGACGGGCAATCGAATAATCTAGAAGCAGAAATATACTTGTTCGATACGTTGGCGACGCGATTTTCATTTCAGATATATTCTATTCGCTCCTACAAATCATTTCCAATTTTTTTCCTCGTGAATTATTTCTCTCTATGTTGCAGTATCTCAACGAGCTAGACATCACAAAAAATTATTATTTTCAATCACTGGAGATTCCGGAGATTCACAGGAGATTCTGTACCCCTTGTGTCGCTTAGACAATGTCTGAGGAGCGCATTTACACCAGTACCCCGGGATCGACTAAACGAGAGCCTGTGCCGGGATTCGAACCCGGAGCCGCCGCACCATCACCACTATCACCAGACGTCACCACAATCTATAACGTAAATAGCCAACCTCAAGATATCTCAATAATATCTTCACCTGGTAAACCCCACAATCAAGGCATATCTCCGCTACTCCCATACAACAACGCGCCCCTAGGATCCCGTAACACCATATGGGTAACGCCCCCATAGCCCTCTTCCCTTCCCCTTCAGACCACATTCTCCACGCTATAACCCGATACGAGAGGGGTAGGGGGAGGGGGGGTTGAACAGAACGTTGGGCATACCGGTTCGTCTGTCCCGAATTAGGGCTCGTAATCAGCCATGTCCATTTAATTGGAATTCTGTATGGATTCGACGGTCGACGTCGGGGTTCGCGTAGCGCGCGGTCGACGGGCGCCGTAAGTCACGCGGCTCGTGAGACTCCAGATCCCCGATGCGGGATGGGGATAGAGAGGGGGGTCGTATAGGGTGGATTCGGTTCGACTCGGTTTTGTTCGGGCTGCACCGCAATACAAATGCAAAATGTGTGCGGGCCCGAAGGAATGAACAATAAAATATAATAAAGTAAAAGAGTTATTTTTTTTTAATTATATTGGGGTGGAATTTAAAAGAAATGTATTCCGTGGATCAAAAATGTATCATGGATAGATTTGATTGCTGAATCCGCAAAAAACCACAACCGAGCACGAGTTTCGTCTACCGCCAGTAAAAAAAAAGAAATCTAAAAAAATTGTAGAAAATTTTATGTGCATTTATATGTTCAAATAAAATACAGAACCGAAGACAAATATTTTGTGTACCGGATAGGCTGCAGCTTGCAGTCAAGTTAATTTATGGTTAAAACTGTTAAGTCACCATTAAAAAACTTTCGTGTGCATTAATTAAAAATTTGGTAAAATTTTCTATAGAACAACATGAATCCAGCAGACGATCTTGATCAAGAAATGCGAGCTGGCAGACTCAAGCTGGTGCCTCACCTACACAACCCTTGACATTTTCTCAATCCGACCCTCCCTTCAGATTAAGGCACGCGGCAACCAATCTTCATCCCACTCCCACCCCATACCTACCCACCACCCTCCATATGTACAGCAGCAGTCAGACGGTTTCATTACGGCGGCCATGTGCATGCACCCAGCGACTATTCCAAAAATGCATCACCAGACAGACAAGGGAGGGGGAATGATTCCATCTCGGGGCACGCGCCCATTGTTGGCCAGCCCCCGTGTGTTTCGCAGCATGCGATGCCATTATTAGAGATCGTTATGGAGCCGTAGATGTGCCGCCAGACGAAATGGTGGTGGTGGTGGTGGTAGTGAGGTCACATTTAGACAGGGGAAAAAAATTGAATAACTCCCTCCTTTCATAAAAAAAAAACCAATCGCCCATTCAGCCATCATGGGCAGAGAATTTTTTAGTGATTCCAACATTTTCTCTTACGGAGGTATCACGGTCGGTCTAGGAACGACCCGTGCATTTTTATTTGTCTGTGTGCCATTACATATGCATTATATTTAGGGTGGGTTGAGGTAGGAGTGTGCTACGTTTCAACCGCTATTGTGCGGTTTTATGACTGGAGGGGTTAGCGAGAAATTGATTTTTTTTTTCGTCTTTTCTATTCCGACCTCGTAAAAATGTACCGATAATTTGCGTCCCGGGCATATAATTCGTGATGGACAATAAATTGCCGCTGCAATTTTGGGCGAATTCGTTTGATTGCATTTATCGATTCGATGCCAGTCAAAGTCTGTCTGCGTGGGAACCGCACTACCCAGAATTTTATGAGGAAATAATCTATTTTTTGTTGATTTTCGAGTTTACAATATCTATACTGTATTTTTATTTTATTTTTTAATTCACCGTAGCGCCTAGTGCACTACAGTAATACTGCACCCTCGTGTCTCTTTGGAGATATGTGAAGGGCAGGGAAGGAAAGGGAAGAGGGATGCAGCTGGAATAGCCAGACTGCAGGATCCACCCCTAAGCTCTGGACTCCC
>JAUJYS010000135.1:0-30277 GCA_033995665.1 Melogona broelemanni | reverse complement strand
GGATCCTGAAGCCTGGCTATTCCAGCTGCCAATCCCCTTCCCTTCCTCTCACATATCTCCATAGAGACACGAGGGTGCAGTAATCCCAAAGTGATTTACGGTGATTTAAAAAAAAAAAAAACCTGTATTACGAACAGTGGTGGGTCCTCATAGCAAGCCCACTAAGCCTTTTTTTTTATGAAACTCACAACGAAAAAACACATGTCAATGAATTAATTACTCGAAGCTCGTTAACGTATTCTTGCTTGCTAGCATAATCTCATTGTAAAATTTAAAAAATATTAAAAAACATAATCGCTGAAAGTCTGGTTCGAGTTCAATGACATCTGCGACGCTTAGCCCAATCTCACAGCTTCCTGGTGTCTTATGTAACTTCCTCCGTGACCCCAAAACAAGTCTGTCTTTGATGTTAAACATAGAACATTAAAACATTAATCGGATTTTATTCTAGTCAGGATATGTATTATTCTGTTTTATAGGGCGCGTTCAACTCTGAGCATCTAAGTTATTTAGTCGCATCATGTGTGAGAAGAACGTGTAGACAAGACGCTGCAAAGAATTCTTGTTCAACGTCTAGAATAATGAGAAAGGATGACAAGTCTAGCTCATCACTAATGGGGTCTCGGGAGGATAGCCATTGCAGCGATATGATAAACTATGTCATTCTGTATTCAGAATGAAAACAGGCTAACTCAATTAAATTCCTTTATAAACAAAATGTGAGCCATCCTTAGAATAGGAACCATGAAATTCAACAGACTAAAATTTGTATACCGAAATCTTACTTGTCTGGCTTCTTAATTGTGCCTAAGCCAATTGAAATATTGACTATTTAGTAGACCACAAACACAGAAGAAATTGGGAAGAGTTTATCTCAGACAGATAAAAAATTACGGTAGATAGGCATACTTTATTGCACAGATGCACTAAAGTGTATTTGTTTTTGTATTAGAAAGCACGCGAGGTCAAATGGGTTCACTGTTCCAGTTAGATGTGCTCCACCCAGCGGTCCCTTTACGCGACCACTAATCTGGCCACTGAATATCGCATGACCAATTTTGGAAACTTTCATAAAAGCTACATTAATTCACATAAGGATCTCCGAGAAAATTACCAGGTGCAGGTGAACCGACAGGTATCTCATTTTTATTGGTCAGCTGCGTAGCTCAGCCAGACACTAGAAATTGCGTAGTCTTTAGTTACTCCGTTAAGCACTTGATATCTAGTACTTAATATTTAAAAACAAAGTGTAATTACTGAAGTCTTACATCAAATTTTGCACAGCTGCTGTTATAATTTTCTTTTTGTTAAATGTGAACATAAATTACACAGCTAATATAATATAATAAAAAAATGTTAGCAAAATAATAATTAAAAAAATATTTCGTGTATATTAATTACATACATATAAAATTTATTTTTGTAATATGCCAGATTTTTTTTTAATTACCTTTTATTGCATGATTACTGCACCCCCGTGTCTCTATGGAGATATGTGAGGGGCAGGGAAGGGAAGGGGAATAACAGCAGAAATAGCCAAGCTGCAGGATCCACCCCTACTCAGGGGTAACACCAGTACCGCGGCTCGCCGAATAAACGAGACCCTCTGCCGGGAATCGAACCCGGGACCGTCCGCACCGCAGTCGGAAGCATTACCGACTGGACTAAACGGCCGTACAGTTGCTTAGGACCTTATACCGAAATTAGATGAAATAGTTAAATAAAGATCTACGTCATTTTTGCTTCATCAACAAATTCACACAGCCCAAAAGTAACATATAATTTTCTTTCTATTTCATAATGTTCCTGAATAAATTAAATTAACCAAGGCGACTTCAAACTTCAATTTCACTACAAAACATTTCTGCAAAGTATATATTGCGTTTCAACGTTTCTTGATTAATTTTAGCGCCCAAGACTTCATTTAGCGAAAAAATGTGCCCAAACGTCTGTGACATAATTTTAAGACACCTCGATTTGCAGTACAGCTAATTAGTAAAGTCCCCCCTATTCCAACTGGTTCTTACAAATAAATGGTGCTTGAACGTGGTAAAAAGCTTCATTGATAGGGCACCTACGAAAGGTCGCAAAAAAGGCCATCGACCTTCCCAGAAAAAAACTTGTACACCAACAGCAAAAATAGCAATATGACATTGTCTAGTAGTACCAGTAATTAACCGGCAAAAAAACCAGTTCCCCACCATTTCACGGGGGCCCGTGAATTTATTCGTTGAGATCGGCGCCAATCGACAAGAGCAAAATAAACAGATATACCTGTTGGAATTAAACCGGATGTGGAATATTTGCATACGTGTTTGTCTCGTTAGTCGCCAAAATTATCAATACGAACTAAATTGGCTAAATACGCAAAAATAATACGAGATGGAAAGAATGCCGGAAAACGTACAAATATGGGTCAAAAACTGCTGGCAAACAAAAACCGCACAAAATTACAACTACAAATGTATTTTAAATCTACTTTTTCATTAAAGCAGCCCAGCAGCTTAAGCTAATGTGCTTTGTGGTTCAATGACTTTATGTGAGTTGTTACTGTATGCGTTCAATGTCTGACCGTAAATGCCCGATAAATATGATTTTTAACCTCGTCGATTTTGGTGATTTTGGTTATATATTGCAAAAAAATTATTAATACTATTTTTTTTACTTCAATGTTATTTTTTTATTTGATATACTATGAGCACGAATTATTCAAGATACAATATTTTAATTAGCACGACTTGTTCTGATTAGCCTTTTAAATGTAGGTTGTTGGCATGTATAAACACGTTTTTTTTTAAATGTCATCTTCCTCCCCAAAGAAGAATGAAATTTAAAAAAATTAAAAAGATACTTACTTGTTCATCCAAACTTCTGAACATTTACAATCTTTTAAAATCACATAGAAATATTTTGAAAAATAAATTTGCATCAATGCACACCGTAAAAATAGCAGTAATTCACATAGAAGAGTAACGGTGTTTCCTAACCAGTTTTAATTAACTTGATTTATCTTCATTTTCAAATAATGCGTTAAAAATTGTTATTAATGAATGCCTTTAGTTTCGCTTCATTTAGTCTAATGTGACTTGGCTTGTAAATGTCGAAGCCACATTCTAAACGCAAGTGTCTTAAAACACGCAAACCTGCATTAAGATTGCATTAAGATTGTACATCTCATGCCACAGATGCGGTTAACTGACGAGGTGACATATTTCATTGTGGCTTAAAAGAACGATGATTTTATCGATCGATATCTAAACATAAAATATAGATAACATAAATAACGATTTTAGAAAAAAAAAATTCACATAAATTTTGATTTCTACAAAATTCTCAAATTTAAAAAAAAATTGTTTTGACCACTATCGTGAAGCTTTGAAAATAAATATTTTCAAATGGGATTAATCAATTAATCTGAAATAAATTAGATATATTTAAAGTTTCATTTGTATTTAAATTTTCTACTTTTCAAAGTTTTTTCCCACGTTTAGTGCTGCTGCTGCAGCACGATCAATTTGCAAAAACAGAAATTTGGAATTGGTAATAATGCGATTAATGCAAAATTTACGATAAACAAAAACGATGATCAGAAGTAGCGAAAAATAGACAATATTGACTAACATTTTTAAAAATCGATGTTCCGAATATTTGTAACACCAATTTGTCGTTTTCCCAAAAATGGAATTAAAATTGACCTATTTGCGGTAACGTCACACGGAGTCATTAGACGCGTTTGTCCGGTATAATCCGAGACCTTCACCGGCATTCTGAATGCCACAAAAAAAAAAGTCGAATTAACAAACGCCCACGCTTCATAAACACCATCGAAAACCGAAATCTCCAGCGTCGATAACCACCTGGAAGTCAAAGGCGACCGTAGAGATGCTGCGAAGATGGATAGGGTTTCACGGAGCACACTTACCTGCTTCATCATTTTCGAAGAGGGGTAAATCGGAACCGAACTGAAGGGAGATGAAAATCTTTCCAGTAGTAACCAAGTCACTCCAAAAGCACACAAGTGGCACACAAAATACTCCTCGACAACTTTCCTCGGTGTCCTCTCAACAAGAAGTGATCGCGCACCATCCATATTGACCACCTTTATATACGTCAGGCCGAATCGGCACCATGTGATTGGCCGACGTCATCACGACGCGCAGCAGCGCCGTTGCCGTTGCAACCAACCTTGAATGGCGTCCATATACACGTGGTATATAGTAGGCTTGGCCGCGTGTATAGGAGGATGGATAGTGGAGAAAGACTACCGACTGAGGTGTATGTGGGTCAAATACATGTATGAGAATTTTACCTCGGCGTCGGAGAAGGTTTCAGGGGGCAACGTCTTGTACTGAGAGATATTGCGACGTCGTCTTCTCTTCATCATCATCTTCGGGGCTGTCAGCGGGTTGGCGAGATCGCCGTCGGTCTGACCCGGTGGTGATGATATTTTTTTGTAAGTCTCGTGTATGTGAAATTCGGACTTTGCGAACCCGGTCCTAGGATGCCCAACCATCTTCTGAACAAGAAATTCGGAGAGTTTTAAATTTGCTGTTATATCAATGACAATCACGTAACTCTTTATTATCTTCGGGGGAAGTTGCGAGTTTAGTAAATATACAATCTTTGAATTAATCAATTAAGAGTTTATTTCCATCGCATTACGAGTTTAATGAATAATTTTATTATCTGATTTATTAAATAATTATTTATTATCTGAATTATGTTTAAGTACCAGTAATAATTCTTAATCATTTTGTTTTTAAACTCATATTATACACTCAATATCAAGCAACTCAATTGAAATTTCGATCCTGAAATCAATTCAAAATTTTTAGAGGCACTAAATTTATACACATGCACAACGATAGAAAAAAAAAATGCTTGAATTAATTTAGGAGTCATACCGCAAGCGTATAAAACATATTATTAGGTCATAGGGTATATTGGCCATAGGTCCTTAAAACACTAATTAATCTATAATCACTAATCGAGCTATAAATGACACTGACAGACGATTACATCGGTTATTTCTATTTCTATTTCGGTTATTGCTAATACAGTGCATCATGATCCACCGTTCTTTTTTTGTAAATAAAAACCTAGTTATATCGAATCTTCGTGATGTTAATTAAGCCGCTCTCAATAGTAAAACTGCAACCATCGATTTAAACTAACTTGTATATTTCCGTTGTGCTTTTCATAAAAAAAACATGCGCTTTTTGTGCAAATTTTTCACCGAATAGGTTCACAAAACCTTTAAAACTGAAAATAGCAACGATCAAACTTTATTCCTCAGCATGTTTCCACTATTAAGTTTGAATATCATCAACTTTTATATACATGTATATATCATTTATACAGTATTAAAGTCGTGCCTATTTTCATTTTATGGCTGAACCAGTTTGTACTTGTAAGGCACCGGCTGGGCCTTGTTAAAATAAAATGTAATATTGCCCGTTTGGTGAAAGATGAAATATACTCCAAAAATCCAGAGGCAAACTATTAGAATGAAATGCTCTAAAGCATGTTCCTTTTATGAATACCAAATAAGTGTGAAAATCAACGGCAAATGAATATTAAAATTTTCTGGTACATATATTAGCATACGCAGAATATAGGTCACTAGTAATGGTATGAATTTTGTCCACACATTGCACCTGTTAATGCAAATAGAAACGATAACAAGAAGATCACTGAACACACTTTCAAGATCGTGCGCGCAAAATCGTTCGTGCGCATTCGAGTCAGTCAAGTCCACTATCACTGGGAAAAATACACACAGCGGCGAGTGGAATAAACTAATATACACTGTTCATGTAGGCGAACGAAGCGTAAACGTTATGCACGAACATTGCGTTGGTAAACTGGCGTTGAATTTTCGAAATGTTCGTCAGATTTATATTTACTCGTTAACCTACCCCATCATTCATTACACCAGATTCATAATTTATTGAATATATTGCATAAAATAAAATAAATAATTATTAAAATTTAATAATTTGTGAATTCTTATTAATTAATTTTAATAAATTATAATCATTAGCAAGATAGCAAGACGTACGACCGTATTTCCCAGTCGGTAGTGCTTCCGACTGCGGTGCGGACGGTCCCGGGTTCGATTCCCGGCGAAAGGCTCGTTTATTCGAGCTTGGGGTACTGGCGTCGCTCCTGAGCTTGTCCATAGACATTCCAGAGTTTAGGGGTGAAGGTAGCCTGGCGATGCTAGGTGTCATTCCCCTTCAATGGCCCTCACATATTGCCATAGTGACACCAGGGGTATAAATCTTGTTGTGATTAACACTACAGTGATTTAAAAAAAAAAATAGAAATGTTAAAAATGAAATTCAGACTTGATCTTTGGCCTTGAACAGAAATTTTGTCTTTTGGGCTAAAATTTGGGTTTGGGCAATGTTAAAATAATAAATACGAGGAAAATAAATTTGTGTGTTTGAAATAAGAATACAACTAAATTTTGAAAAATACTTGTAATCCTAATTGAAGTGCATATAAAATTAAGTTATATCCTAAACATTACGCTTATCTCTCTGTTTAAAGTGGCTTTAGCTAGTACGTCAGGTGTATTTAGTTGGTATTTTCCTATGTATCTGTATGGGAAATTATCGTGCATTTTTCTCTCCTCCCAAATATAAACGCATAGCAATTAGAATGATGACCAACGCTTAATTTAAACATTCCCCCATGAAATGATTAATTTCGCGGTAGCATATGTGTCGTGAAAAGCGCAGCTGTCAATTTTGAAGGGCAATTTCGGCGAGTCAGCAGCACCCTGCCATCGGCACACTTCTCACCACGTCATCCAATGCATTTCGTTATGAAATAATTCTGTACGAGTAATCCTAAAGGGGTGTAGGCATGCCTTTAATCTAATGCCGCGCGCTTCTGTTTTCGACGTAACCGCATAAATATGCTGCAACGGAAGAGCAACGCCACTAACCAGTTTTCCTTGTGGTCAGTAAATCGAAACAACAAGCTCAAAAAATGAGTTAACTCATGTATTTTGTTTTGTTTCACATTCAGGATTTGATACGGATTATCAGAATGAGTTAAATATTACTTTTGACACATTTTTATTTTTATTTATTTTAATTTTTACTGGCAAGTTGAATGAAAATGATTCAATAATTCTACGATTGTAACGAAGGTGACGTCAGAAATGACGTAAAATATTTTTTAAGTAACAATAAAAAAATGGAACAGAAAATAGAATGAATTCCCAGACTGATAAACTGCGAAAACGCCTTCTAAAAAGACTTTCAGAAAGAAGCAACGAGAAGAAAGAGAGCGACTCAATGGACTAATTAGATGTGACACACTCTGTCAAAAGCTTTCTTCAAATTCTTTCACGCTCTTTAGTGATCACTCAGCGCGATGCCGCACCGAGGTAACGGAATGCGTAAGCAAGCTGCTCCGCAATACACCTTCATAGCGGCATTGCGGTACAGCCTGCTAAGGGGTTTCTCCCGTTCTAGCTTGCTTTCGAAATCAATTTTCATGAGGTAACTGGTGTGTGTGTGGGGGCAGTTTATCTGATTTGCTATTTCTAAACTACGATTTTTATTATTTACATTACGATAGGATATACTAATCAGTGTTTGTAGTTGTTGTTGTATCCCCCGCGTCGTCTCCGGACCCCGACCCTTGATCCCCAGATACCTGGTGACTTCAGGGAGCAGAAGCCTTCCGAGTTTTCTTGGCAGAATACAGAGGTGGTTTGCCATTGCCTTCCTCCGCGCAGTATCTTCAGCGATCCAACGATCGCCTTCACCGGGAATCGAACTCGGATCCGTTGGTTTGGCGAGCGAGCACGCTCACATCTCGTGGCCAGATCGGATGTAGACATGTTTGTTAATGATTAATCCATCGCAAACTGCGAGCCAAACTTTTTAAGACATTTTCGACATATTTTTTTTTTGCAGATATGTCCTTTAAATTGCAATCCTTACAAATTACAAGAACGTAGACAGATTCATAAAAAAATAATTAAAAAAAATTACAACATTATTGAATAACACGTCCAAAAACATTACGTGAGACGTGCCGCAGATATGACATTAAAAAAATGATGGCACATTCTACGAGTATAGCAGCACACAAGAGAACACTCACGGGCCATCCAAGAAAAATAATGTAATGGCTTCCCCATTACTATTCCCCATTACATAGGGATCGAAATACAAAAGAATGACCCAAATCATCATAATTTAAGAAGGAAAATGGATAGTTTTTTGATTGAGAAATGATTGATAAAAACGATTGAAAGATATGACCCTGAAAAACGAGGTTAGGGAAATGGCGTTAAATCGTTGAATTACGCTCGATCATTTTTATTTCCCCATATAAATTCATTAGCATCGATACTAACGGATGTAAATCATCTAAAGTGCATGTATCTCGTTTTTTTTTTTCGAGTTTTTTTATTTTCATGGATAAGTGATCTGACGTGCAATCGAAAGATTATTCTTCCCGCAAATGATTTTAAGATTACTTCGCTACGAAAGAAAAAAAATCGATAAGAGCGCCCTCGTAAAACAATTACGTCATTTTCTTCGGTTTGCCAATCAGCTAATAATCTTTTGGCGCGAATAACCATTCGATGAGGAAAACTGGACTTTCAAAAAAAAAAAAAAAAAATGCGTTTTTCATCCTCTTTCGTTTGCTTGCGAAGGTGTGTCACCGAAGAGCAGCAAATATTTGGTATTTCCTTAATCCCTTGTCCTCGAGAGGCCGTGACGCTTGAGTGGAAGTCAATGAACAGATTCGGAACGGAATGCTCATGAAATTGCGTCTCATCAACTTTGATCTCCGGTCAGGGCAGCACACTTTCTCTGAAAGTCCATTGGCCTCGATTTAGAAGCTTTGATCGCATAGCGGCAGTGTTGGGTTCATTCCTTTTGAAAATAAACCTGGAACTTTTCTGTTCCTTTGTTAAAAAAATATTAAAAAAGATGCCGAGTGGGGTAACGTTTACAAAAAAATGTGATTACGATCATGACGCCAAATGGGCATTTGCCAATTTGTGGACACAGATCAAAATCTTTAGCAATTTCTGTTTGATGCTGCAAAATTGTTCAGCTGTCGACGTTCTTTGAAAAAAAAAAACACACTTTGTACTTGAAAAACTGTACTCCTACTCGTAGAAAATTGAAAGTTATGACAAAAGGAATCCTGTACACAGGAAAGGAACCTCCATTTCAGTGCCTCAAAAAAAGGAACCAGTTCCTAGAAAAGGAACAAGCCGTTCCGCTCCTACCCAACACTTCGAATAGGGACTCATCGGTATAGGAACAAATCCGATTAATTGCATAATTGGGCATGCAAAATACACAAGAGTGCATTATGTGTGTTTTCTGACAACGGATGGCAGTGACGTATGGCGCGTTTTGTTTTCACCTGTAAGGTGGCGCCAGGCACGCCGAATATTTTTTTAGGCAAATCGCTTTCGGTGCATTCGAGTCGGATATGCGGTGTGCCCGTTTTGCACCTGTTTCACTTGACGTGTAATTAGACGGAGCGTTTTGGGGCGAGGGTGACGATCGAGAGCTGCGTTCATTGGATTCCAGCGACCGTCAAATGAGTTATCGCCATATAGGCCCCCATTTTTAGGTGCCGTAAAAACAACTGCAATGCGCGCTTGTAAACAAATTTTTAAATTGACAATTAAATACTATGTGTACGAAACGCAATAACGAGCCAATAAGGGATCCACTCACTATTATTACTTCTATGTTATCACACAACCTTAAAACAAATAGTGCAATTGAAGATACACATGTTAGATTCTAAATCTATTTTAATCAGAAATTGTTGCTTTTTCACTTAAGTTATAATAAGATTATAGTGTAGGTACTGAACCGAACCCAAACTGAACTGAACAAAAACTGAATCAAAGTAATACTAAACAGAACCGAAACTAATCCAAACCAAAACTGAACCGAACCAAAATGAACCAAGCCCTTACTGAACCAAACCAAAACAGAACTGAACTAATACTGAAATGGACCAATACTCACACGAACCAATAGATAGATTGATAGATTTATTGACACAATTATACAAGAAATATGCAATTATCCCATCACCCCAATGACTTGGGAAAAATTAGCCGCACTCAGATACAGACTACCATTGAAATGATAAGGTAAAATTGAATACCGATACAAAAAAATGCGACGTCCAAGACAAATGTGCCTGTGACGAAATAATATACGGTACTTTACAACCCACAATTTTTTCATATATTGAAATGGGTCTTACCGAAAGCGTAGTACCGACCACCACGATGAATGATAATTTATACTGTACATTTTGTTTCAAACGTTAATTCAACACGAACAAAGTTAATTGGTTGATTCAACATTTTGATTACTAATAAGGTTAAATTATGTTTTATTTGTTGATGTGTCCCTCGTGTCGCGTCCGAATCCCGACCCTCGATTCACCGATACCTGGTGACTTCTTCAGCCCCTTGAGTTTTCTTGGCATAATACAGAGGTGGTTTGCCATTGCCTTCCCCCGCACAATACCACGAACCAATCCAACGATTAACTACACCGGGAATCGAACCAAGATTCGCTGGTCGGCGAACGAGTCATTTAGATCGGATTTTATTTAATTTTTATTTATCGGCAATAATAAATTATTTTACGAGCAACAAAATTGGAAACGCTCCACCTGGACACTAGAAAACTTGCAAAACAACTGCTAAAATTATGAACAGTAATTTAAAATTAAATTATCAAGAAACTAGACCTCTTATCAACTTACTTCCACTATTATTCTTGATTTCAGCATCCGTATAAGCCCACACAAAAAAATAATAAGGACAGATGACAAATCCGGTCCGCACAGTCGCCGCCTTTAACAAAAAGGATTCGTCGAAATGGCATTTTTGGTTTTCATTATGCTAACGAAACTTTACGATAGTGGTCGGCTACCTCCGTGGTTCGGCCTATCATCAAAAAATCATCGACCAGAACAAGAAGTAAAAAAAAGGTTTCGTTCACTTGCGTTCTGATGGAGGACCCGCTGAACCGAGAAATAATAAATCGACGATATAACATTGCACCTAATAGCGCGTGCCATCCCAGTTGGTGTGTGTGTGTGTGTGTTAATAAATTCATTAAAAGTGCATTCACTCAAAGTACGTTAAAAAATTGCAAAACATCTAGAAAAATCGGACATTAGATACTGTAGATCGCCCCTGTATTCCATTAGACAATAGAGATCACGATGTTTTTGTCCGCGTAAGTTTTTATTTTTATTTTGGCAAGCTGGTGAGACCGTACCGTAAAGATTCTGCTTATTGAAATTAAAGTTATTGTTTTAAGTTTGACTATTTTTGAAGTTGTGAATTTTTGTTTGTAAAAAAGAATTCGTAATTATATTTGTAAAATTAATTATTGGGTTTCATTGTTGACGGGATCAAATAGCATCTAGGAATGATTTTGGTTTGGTTTAATTTCGCCAAGAGCATATTGTGTAGTTTGGCATGGTTATTTTTTCTTGTTTCGTCTTAGGGGATTAGAGGATTAGCGGAATAGATAAGTAATTTTTCTACTTACTCCGTTTTGAGGTTTTAATTTCATTAACTACTTGTGGATTAAATTGTTTCTGGCCTTCGAATTGACTGACCGTGTTCAATGGCGCGATTGTTCTCAAACTTCCGATAATCAATCAAATGTCGCACTTATCGAAATGATGAATGAGAACCGATTACTGAGCAAATCAATTGGAAAATTCCAACCTTTTTCCTACCTTAAATAACAGTTAAATTGATTAACATCTCCAGTGCTACGTACGATTTTCATAATTTAGGCTAAATCTGAATAACGATGCGTCCTTTGGAAAAACAACAATAAATACAATAATAAAACAATATTTCGTAATTTTTTTGCATATCTATTCATATACATGTACTTAAATATGTAAGTTGCCATTCAAAATAATTACTTGTCATCCTTATCATCCTATCCCTACAAAATCATCCTTCTAATGACTACTTGTCATAAATTTTAAGAGTCAAAATAAATAATTTAAAAAAATAAACAAATAGCTCTCTGCAAAGTTTGAAAATAAATGGCCTATCTTTTTCTTAAGAACGTGGCAACCTATAAAGCGAAAGAGTTAAACAGTTAAGGTTAAGACTAATAAATTCATGCACGTGCTATGTGATAAATGGCGATAAATGAACGAACGCAACAATAAGTGAATAGCGAAAGCACATAGAGAATTGAGAGAAAATCGTTGAAAAACTCATAAAAATACGAGGCATTCATCTTTTTTTTAATAGCCATTGTCTAGTTGTGAAACAACGACTTCATCGAACTGGAGAGTATAACGCACTCGCCAGTTCTAACGGCATGTGAGGGGGAACTTTTTGGCGACCCGCTGCTCCTAAACATTTTACGTTTCGTATATAGCTTCGGGCACCAACTACCGCCAGACAATTGCAGGCTTATATACCCGTGCAATAAAAAAATGCTTGTCTTCGCTCTCTCACAGACACACTCACTCCAGTGTACTGGAATTTAGGTACGTCTGTACCTGTGGGCCAAGTTGATTAAACCATCGATAGAACCGTTCAGAAGGATGGGCGAGTCTAGGCAAGACGCCACTTTTCTAGCACACTTTTTGGAATAAACAGGATCTAGAAGGGAAACCAAACCCCCTCCCCCTCTTGTTTGGTTTTCAGTCGTTCTCAATGGCCGTGTGAGTGACACTTTGAAAATTGAAAATTAATTCCTTTGGCGACGAACGGTATCTATACCTAAACGTCTGTGACATCGAACTAAAAGATCTAGAAGCAGCAAGCTGTAGGATTATTTTCGGCCTTTTCCACGACGTAGTGTTCATCAATAGGCTCCGCCCACTGACGGATCTTAAAGGATTATTGAAGCATCATTTTACATTTAAGTATCTTTGGTTCTTCCCTAACTGATTTTAGACAGTAATTACTGCCTAGATCAGTTCTTTTAATAGTTGAGCTTTAAGTGGATCTCGTTGCTAAAATTATTTAGCTGGTGTTCTCGTTCTGCTTTCTGAGTTAAATTGGAGTTGATTAACAGTTTAGTGCGACTCAAACGGATTTTAACTCCAGATGGTTTGACAAACATGCATCTGCGCATAAAAATGGCGAATTGAATATTCAGAACTCCAATCATTTCCCGGGACTTGTGTATCGACTGCAACAGGATGTTGCGTCAGTGGAACGCTCTTCCTCATTCATGCACCGGTACATGTTAAAAAATAATTAAAGATAATGTTGAAAATAAAATTAATTACGATTCTTTCTGCAAAATTTGTACGAAAGAGAATGATTGCAGAGTACTGAATTTGAACTGAATTCTGTAATCAGTGTTGTAATTCCGAAGATATGGGCAAGCTGCTTTATTTCACTGTTCACAATGTATTTAAAAATACTGGCCGGCAATAAAAAAATAAAAAAAAGTGAACTCTTCTTAAAAAGAAAACAAAAATTGATTCTATATTGATTAGCTATTTAACATAACAAACAACTAAGGAAGAGTCTCCTGAAATCCGATTGAAAGGAAATGTGCGAGAATGCTATTAGATCCTCATTCACCTGTAGCAACTTAATTTCTTATTTGTTTTGACACTACTCCATCTTGTTTTGTTTTGACGTATGGACGCACGTAGTTGTAACGATACACAGACAATAGCATTGCCATGTCTCGCAATCCCAACCACATATGTAACATCCGCGTGACGTATACGGATATGCTTAGATCAAGAAATAAATATAAAAAACATACACGTCTACATATGTGCTCCATTGGCCGAATTTGGGTTGTTGGTTGATCCGAATCACGATTCCGCAGAATTAGGCCTGGCTCGCCAAAATTAGTCACCCCAATTCTCGCCGCTTTCGAGATCGCAATTTCTCTTACATAGGACACGCGTTGCCTCCTCGTTCGTAGACCAAAAACAAGCAGTTTAATTAATGTCCCGCGTGTTTGCGAATCTTTGCGCCATAAAACAAACAGAAGTCTTCCACCCACGAAGTCATTGCTACCTGTTTCCCCCCTATTGTCGGAGCGGCTAGCACATTCGAAGCTCGTCATGCATAAAATGTGCATAACCGAAAATGGCAGTTTCCTGTGACCCACCACCAGCGGAATTGCAGTCACCTTTTCGAGACAACTGTGTAATTTTTATAGCGACATGTTCGACATGTCTCTTACTGATAACCAAGACGTCAGCATCAATTTCAAATGACACACATTTAAATTACGGTAGCATTTATTTATAATCAATTAATTCTTCTTCTTCTTCGAGGGAAAATGCTTTCATGAAGTTTAGCACAAATATACTAGAATATAAATGACGTAAGTTTTTTTGCATTCAAATTCCACGATACAAATTTTGCATTTTAGAGGTGGCGCTGCGTTAGACCAACTGGCTCGCACTGGTTCGTCTGTTCTCTGCTGTAATCAACGGCGTTCACAAAGAAAAGCCATAATTGTCATCAAATTTCTGCGACAAAATGAAAGTTATGATGCGAAAAGACTTCGCTAAAAGTTTCGCAAATATTTGCTCAATATTTGTGCCAAATTTCATAGCAATCCGGTCAATTTTAGCTGAGTAATAGAGCTAAGGTGTGAGGGGGAGGGGAAGGTTCGCATACATATATTTCGCATCACGGAGTATCGAGTAGTTCGCCCTATTTCCGCTAGGAGCGTTTTTATAAGAAAATCGGTGTGGTTCACGAGTACATGGTCTCCGGAGGTCGTACGAGCATACAAGCGTTAATACATGCTGGTTAATGCGCATGCATAATATTACTCAGGAGGAAAACAAATTTGGTGTCGTCCCACACGGTCCACTTCGTGTTTTACTTGGCATGTAATATCATATTGTTATTACTATACCGTAACGTGAGAAACTCGTTTTGGGTGACATTCGTTTCAGCTTGTAATTTATTCCTGTTATGTAAACACTTGTATTGACGCTTTTCAGGTGCTACTACTATCTATTGTTGAAAGATCAATGTCATACGGAAATATGTTGGCAGTCTGACTCAAGTTAGGATGACTCGGTGACTGATAAGAATACAATTTTGTAATCTATTTCAATCATTACCCTATTTTGTTCCATTATATAAATAATATAACTTACTGTAGACTGAGATCCTAGAAAAGTTTCCTCCCTGTAAGATTAAAACAAAATATGTAGGAATTTCAAATAAATTTTGAGATAATCTTTTTGAGTTCACTGACCGATAGATTACCATAAAATGCAGCGACACATGTAGGAGCGGTAACGTATTGCAATAACTGAAGAATTTCAAATGCGAAAGAATAAATAAATAAGCTGTCGGCATTACCCTGTTAAGAGTTTATTTGTCAATTCCCCGCTTTTCCATTCATTCTAGAACAAACTCTTGCGATCAAGAAATGATTGTCGTGTGACAGAGTTCGTACCTGATCCATGCATTTTTGGCAAATTAGTCATTAAAATTATTAATAAATTTATAATAGCAAAGGTGTCCAGTAGATGATGGTTGTTAGTTCAAAAAATCCCCTTTTGGTTCCCAGTAAGTTTATTTACTGTACTTAGTATCAAATCAGGTAAACGTTTTTTTAATATTCAGAGGAAATTCACACATACACCACACAAACACCGAAAAAACACCCAAGCATATTTGGCTACTAAAAATGTAAACAACCAAATAAATGGAAACGGATTACAACACATAAGATTCAAGAAGCCCTCAAAGGAAATATGGGCGGGAAAAAAAATCGGGTCCGTCCGGGATTTGAACCCGGGACCTCTCGCACCCTAAGCGAGAATCATACCCCTAGACCAACGGACCAACTGCGAAAACTTTACAATTCGTTCAACCACAAGATAATGTTTTAACGCTACCTGCTACACTAGCTTAGCAGCAGCCAACACAACCACCAGCGCCCTCCAGTGACCAAAAAGCCTGTCCTACGTGGCAGGTGAGATTCCGTTTAAAACGGCAATCGTGCAGATAACGAAAGTGCGCTTGCAATTGATCTCAATAAAACTATTTAGTCATTAAACTCATTAATAATACACTACATTTCTTTTTTTTTTTGGGCTGGGGGGATTGAATATAAAAATATGCGTTTTTGCGGCTACCGACCATATTGTGGGACATAGAAAGAACGAAAAAAAACTTGATCCGAATTGCGACGGGTTGGTTGGCCTCTCCATTCGGCGGTTGACATTTATTTTTGCCGCCGCGGTTCGCTTTCCGAATACGAATGGAAGAAAGCGGCCGCATGCACATTCGAAAGCGGATACAAAGATATTTCCTAATTATGCCTAGAGGGGGCTACGTCCCCTCAGCTTTCGCACTAATAGCATAATGCGTTCAGCGAACAGCAAAAAAGTGCCGTAGCCATAGCTGTGATTGCAAAGTGGAAGGTGTTTTAAGAGTGATTAAGACGTACGTATACTGTGCATCAGTGTTGGGTAGGAACGGAACGGAAAGTTCCCGTTCCTTGGAACTGGTTCCTTTTTGGAGGAACGGAGAAACTCCTAGGTTCCTTTTATTTCTGTAGAAACTGTAACGGAAACTGGTTCCTTTTTTTTGAGGAACTGGAACGGGGGTTCCTAGGTTACATCGTTCATTGTTCTAATAACCTTCATTCTCTAAAAGCACACTATTAAAAAAATAAACATTTGGATTGAAAATTGCTCCTAAAATTGCAAATCTTTAAGTTATTCAAATGAAATTTGGCACACATGTTGGCATTTATTTTCTTTATGAATTGGCATCGCGCACGTCCAAATCCGTGACATAGTCATTGAAATTCTTCAAATATTGAAGGAACGGAAAAGGAACGGAAGAGGAACTGGTTCCTTTTGAAAAGGAACGCAGGAACGCTTAGGTTCCTTTTATTTTTGAGGAACGGGAACCGGAACTGGTTCCTTTTTTCATCGGAGGAACGGGAACTGGTTCATTTTCAAAAGGATCGAACCCAACAATGCTGTACATACACCGTTATAGGGCCGAGCTTTAGATCAGATGCTCATATCCATAAATTTCCTCGCTAGATGGTAGCACTGCATCTGATTTATACAGAGATATGTGCAGTAGAGATTGCGCATATTAAATTCCAATTTGATACATTCAATTGCACTTTAATGAACTGCGAGTGTTTAAGGCGAACTATGAACAAAATGGAAAGTGTTTTAAGCTAAAAAATGAATGAAATTGATAACAAATTAATTTAACCACGATCTTATATGATTCTTACGATCTTACAATGTTACAATGTTACTTCTTTTCACATTCTCAGTACAATTATTTAAACTATTTAAAACTTTATTTGGCACAGTTATATTTCAAGGTTAGTCATTTTCTTGTTCTAGGTAGAATTATTTAAACTAATTAAAACTTTATTTGGCACAGTTATATTTCCCTTTTGAATATGTTTGACAATTTGTGTTGTTTTCTATCAATTAAAATATACAGTCAAAATGCTTATAAATAAAGAGACCTCATATCTGTACAATTGAAAATTAACTGATTAAATAAAATAAATTATGAATCAGTAAAATAAATTCCGATAGTTAGACAATTTTGAATTTTGAAGACAAAACGTTTATTTCTCCACTAGTTGGTGCTGCACCTTGTTTAACACTTTAGGGCAATCAAGTACTACAGAGGCAGCAACGCGATTTGAATAAACTCAGCACAATTGTAGCGGCCACATATATACAAATGCAAACATCAGTGAAAATTAAACACGATTTGAAGCGCTAAGTTAGACACTGTAGATGAAGAAATTGGCGTTTATCGTACTGGAATTATTTCGAGTCTTCCCGCTATTATTCAGAGCACAAATTCCTTATGACATCGTGCGCAGTAGAATGCGCAGTGCTAAGAGAGAGCCATGACAATTATTACCTTGTCCACAACACCATGCAATATGGCGTCGCTGCTGAAGTAGGTGATATGTGCGTGGTTACCGTATTTGTCATCGCGTTTAATTCCGTTTTTGTAGAGTCTCATTAGCAATTCGACGAAGAAATCGGGCCAGGGTACATAGGAATTGAACGCTCTATCATTCCACATCATGGGTGAGTCGTGGTTGTCGAAATGCCGACTGTTTTCGAATTAAATAGCCTGTGATTTGACATTCGCTTGTGCTCAGCAGTTGCTTGCATCCAGAATCGTGGTTATGAAACAGACACTAAATACCAGATTCTAATCGTATCGTAATCGACCATTTTACAGTGTTCCAATGACATTTTGCCAAATTTCATTTGATTTAAATAGTAATATAAAAAATTGATTTCCGAATTACAAAGAATTTTGCCTGATCGTTGCCATTTATATAAATTACTATTATAACGTGTTCACGAATGCGGATGAGCACTAGTGGCGTTAAACATTAGCAGTGGCATCTTCAGCGGGATACCTAGCTGTCATTTCGTTTCTAAACCACGTATTCTATGCTGTTGAAATGTACATTTCACCCAACACCCAAACACATCGGTATTCATGTTTCTGTGAAGAATTGAAAAAATGATTTGGTTTGTTCGCCTTGCAGCAAAACAGTAGCGCATGAGATTTCATACAAATTGAAACCTCTGCACATTTATTTATCGGGTCATGTTGGTAGGAAGGGTGAGGTGTGACCGCAGTCACTGGTTCGATTCCCGGTATTGACTCACATTTGTTTGATATTTTGTGTGTTTTAATGTAGTTGTTTTGTTGGGTACAGAATTTTGGGCACAGAAATTTTTGGGCAAGCACAGTAAATTATGCTTCCTAGCAGCGTAAGTTTTAATATATTTTAATCGGCTGGCTGATTAATCTATCACGTGTTTGTCAAAAGGGAACACATTGAATTGAACGAGTCTCACAACTGCCTATCTTTAACTACTGAAACAGGGGGGCGTTCCAAAAATGGGGTTGCTTGGATACATGCAATCGAATTTTTCCTATCGACGCCTTTTCTTCGTAGTACACGCACCCATATATGCATTTCGGATACACGGTGGAATTTTTCTTTCGTCATTACGACATATCCCAACTTTTATTTATGTTTTGTGTCCACAACGAACGAAAATCTTCGATTGATGTTCTTGGTATATTGGGATTGAATGTTGAGGTTTGATCGATTGTTTAACTCCATGTAGTCTATCCGCATATTCAGTTTGAAAAAATAAAAAAGGTGTTGGGACCAGTTGCTATGACACATCGTTAAAGTCGGTCCTGCCATGGTTGGTTTATTAATGTAGTCACGTCATGTACAGATACGACCGTGTGCTGAAGATTTTTATGCAAATTAGAAAGATGGAGATGCTCTAGTCGTGCAGTAAACCACACGGGGAATTCTGCCTCTGCGAAGGGCGATGGCAGAATCATCTTTTGTGTTTTCTAATATCATTTGCATACAAAATCGGTAGAAGTACACTTTACCACCACAATATGTTTTAATACAGTATACAGTATACACGTTCAATACGGTATGGAGTGGGGCGCCTTATCACATTCAGTTTCACCTGATTAGTCACTTTATGTTATGTTTTTGGTTAGGCAAGTCAAGTTCGCTACGCGCCCAACTCCATACCGTATTGAACGTGTATACTGTATACAGTATTAAAACATGGTTGTGGGGGTAAAGTGTACTTCTACCAAATTAAAATAATAAAATGTCTGCCCGTTTGTAACAGCATCCACAAATTAAACTAAGTTATTAAAAAAAACACTTTATCTGCAAATATATCAACGTTATTCAACAAAAGACAGAAGGTACGCATGGCGCAATACACAACCGGGCGAAGCCGGACTTAAAGCTAGTATTTTAATATTTTCGATTTGGCATGCCTGTAGTCGTAAACGTCTGCATATTTCTTTCAGTTTTCACTTATTCAATTTTTTTTTTCCAAAGCCTACTGAGCATTTTTTTTATAATTTAAGATCGTTGGTCGATCAATTTTCGTCAGGTGATCTTTGACGTTTGGACGTAAGTATATAAGAAATGTTGTGCGGTGCAGCCGTCTGAACCGTCTGTCTCCATTTCGCTAGAATTAAGAAACCCAGAATTAGCGCATCAAATACAGGATTTACTATTTAATATTCTGCGGCGGAGCACGTTTGTATAAATTAATAATCGCGGTTATTGATCCGCAGAACCCCCTGCGCCGAATATTTAATTACGTTTAATATATACGTTTCAGATACAGCCGCGCGACTATTGTGCCGTAAAAGATGGTCATGTCAAGGCGGTGCATTGAGATATCCATACATGTACTGTACGTGTGCGTGCCTAGGTATAGTATGTACAATAAAAAAGGGAGTAGGGAAATTTACAAATTAAAATTGGGTAACGTTTATCAAATTTTATGAAATTCAGCCATGTTGTTGGTAAGACTTTCCTTTTTGCATCTCCTTGGTAACCAAAGTATCTATTTTTTTTCAAGAACTTCCACCAGAAATTATTTGGGAAAGAAAAGTATCGTTTAACTCATGTAGTAAATGGCGGATTGCTCCTTTTTTCTACACGTCATATTTGAACGCCAATACACATTAATGACGTCACACAGCCGCCCGCGTGCACGATGGCATTTCAAAACGGAAGGTCTAATCAACATCTGGTCGAAATTTCATTCAATTATGGTAAACGTGCTCCAATTTTAATTTACATGTATAAATTTAAAATCCACTCCCTTTTTTATCGAACATACTGTACGCGAAGCGCGCTCGGAAAACTCCACTTTTTGGCATCGCGGCGGAGCCCATTTCTAATGAGGTTTTTCTTTTTTGCCTCGAGAAAATAAATTGCCCGATACAGAAAACGAAGGAACAAAATTGCCTTCGGTGAAAATAAATTACTCCATTTGCATGCATGCCGAATTCGGAAAGAAACATTTACCGAAATTCGCATCGTCTATATATGTCTTTATTTATTTTTTTCTTCGGTCTCGACGTTAAAATATTTCATTAGTCATACATATACATATATCCTCCTGGAACCAACGAAAGAACCCAAATATTGTACTGGCTGATTCATAAAAAAATATACGTTTCATTGAGGAAAATAACATCTTTTAAAGAAACGTTTGACTAAAACATGCTGTGCTCTCGTACTATATGGTGGGTAAACTGAGAAACGAGAGACAACTCTTGGCAATATGCAAATGTCTTTATCTACCTCTAATGTTTTTCTTAGTTTGCGTTCCTAGTTGTAGTTTCTTGTATGCGTATGTAGATGGCATTTTTCCATATTACTAAAAACAATTGACTATGACTTTATTTTGTATTTATTTTTTTAATATTTGGGTGTTTGACTTCCCAGTCACTTTTATAAACTCGGTAAATTGCAGCGCTTCTTCAGAACGAATGTGCGTCGTTCCCAGTGACCACCAACGCACCGGTTTTCCAGCATGAATAATGTTCGCCCTCATGAAACGGTCAATCGTGTACGCTCATATTTTATAGAGTGATTCGTTCAATACATACAAAATGAAAAACCGTTTCAATCATGAACACACACGAATACAATTTCGTTATTATTTATTATCGTCAAAGTTCACATCGATTTCGTCTCGCCGTGAACAATGGAACTAGACGAGAGCGCGTTCAGTGATTTATATGCCTCCATCAGAAAAAAAAATAGTTTCACCAGCGCAATGGCTTCTGTACAGTATTTCGTAGGAACGGCAAAGGAACGTCTCGTTCCAAGAAATTCGTTTCTTTTCTGAAGACCGTTGGAACGTCCTCGTTCTTATTTCTAGAAAAGAACGTTGAAACGTCCTCAGTCCTTTTTTAAGGGACATCCAAGTGTTTAGGATGTTCTATTAGATTTGTTCCATTAGATTAGATGGAAATCGCGACGCGTTCGATGAACTGCGAAGGATTATTTGTTTGTTTCTATGACTTAAAAAGGCTTAACCCTTTTTTTCCCCCTTTATTCTCAACGACTAACTATAGAATTATACAGAATTTTGTGTGAACAGAGAACAGATAGTCAATCGTAATTTTCTTGTGCCCTTATGTTGCTAGAGCAATATGTGAGGGCACGAACAAAAAGAAATTTATACAAAATGGAAGGCGCACTGCGGCCAAGTCAGCGAATCTGCAACGTTTCGTCCAGCTAGCTCCACCGTGACAACAAGAGATAGTCAGTAAAGGCGGCATTTCACTAGGCGAATAATCGCGGCGAATGCACAGCAACGAATGCACAGCAACTAGAGTACAGCAACTAGGCGGCACTGCACGTGAGTTGCGAATGCATTCGTAGCTAATTCGCTGGCTTTTGGCGAATAGAATTGAACATGTTCATTTCTAATCGCCACGAATGCCTTCGCAGCTCACGTGCAGTGCCGCCTAGTTGCTGTACTCTTGCTGCAATTTGCGCGCTTCAGCTGCATTCGCCGCGATTATTCGCCTAGTGAAATACCGCCTTAACATAACAGGTCCATTGGTATTCGGGCGCTCGACCAACCTTTTTTTTAATTTACAAGGAATTAGTTGGGGGAATATGGTGACTGTTGTTTGTAATCCAATTAGTTCAAAATTGCGTTAAAAATTTCCTGACTGTTTCATAGAACTCATTTATTTATTTATAAAAGAAGGGACGAGGAACGTTCTCGTTCCTTTACCTTTATGGAGTAACGTCCTCGTGCTTTCTTTGCGGAGAAACAAAAACGAGTTCCTCTTAAAAGGGAACGCATCCAATACTGCTTCCGTACACACATACCAGGGGCTTTATAGGGATATTTAACGTGTACGTGTACAACGTACAGGCACGGGTCTCACGAATTCCGAAGAAATGCGCTAAATTTTTCTCGCCCGAAAAATTCCGGTAGTATTGGCCGGGAATTGAGCCCGTGACCATTGGCATATAAGGTTCACTATATCACGTATGGTGGCTCTCTCTTCGTTGATCGCCACGGGTCACATGAGGCCAGTACAGTTGTGTGCGGTAAATACAGTGTGTGTCTGGAGTCGAAAGGCACAAATACCGACTCATCATTCATCCACACAAAACCGGCTCTTGTATATATTCCATTTACATATATACGTGTTTCTATGTATACAGCAGAATTGCTAGGAGAGAAAAGGCTAGGAAGCGTCGCAGCTACCAAACTCGCTCTTTTAAATTGGTTGCAGTGATTTCGTTCATATTAAACGTCCATATTGCGCGCATACTTTTGGTTTCATTAACTGAGAGGCACGGCGCGTTTCTACTTCTGCTATAGTTGAAACAACAATCGACTTTGGCAAAGAAAAAGACGAAGAAAACGTAAAATTGCCAAGTTGTCGTCGGGTCTTAAATTGTGCCCTATGTCGGTGACGATTTTGTTTCACTGGAAGAAGTTTGTGCATGTTGGTGACTTCTTCCAAGAAAATGGGTCGGCTCGTTGCATATCGATAATTGGTTAACTATCGAGGGTAGAAAACTATCGCCAATTGAACGCTCCACAGTGCTCTTAGCGACGAGTGACTACTACGCCACTAGCGGCGACAGACGCAATCCACCACGTCCCCCGACAGGTGATAAAATGAGCGTGCTCTGTCCTTACCTACTGGTGTTAGTTAAAAATAATCGCTTTTAGTTAAAATAATATTTTGTCAAATAATAACATCGTCAACAATTTGTAATAATATTTTGTGTCGACAAACGTTTCTTCGGCATCACACCTAGTTTCTTCGATATCACACACTTCGGAAACAGCAGGATAAATAAATTATTTAAAAAATCCTGTTTTTCATTTTTTTTACAGTGCACATGGACGGCGCGTCAACCATCACACGTGAGGTGTCCGGTCTGCTCCTGCCCGGCCGTCGAGGGACTGCCTGTACCCTTGAAATAGAGAGGACGCCCCAAGACGGCACGGTAGGAAATGTCACCTTTTTTTTTTTTTTTAAATCACCGTAGCGCCTAGTGCACTACAGGATTACTGCACCCTCGAACCTTGATTCCATAATGTCAGGGAACCGTTCGGCAACCCCCCGCGCGCAATAAGATTTCTTATCACACAATGAGTGTCATAATTATTTGTGATAGCCAGGACCCTAAATTAGCTAGATGCTATTTAAAGTGCTTGTGTCGAGTGTTCAAATGTATTGTCATTTCCATGTTTTCAGTAGAATGATTTTTAAAATAATTAAATCGCTTGTGCTGTGGGCGAAAACAGTGAGTCCAATAATACTAGTTGAACCTGATGCGGGCATAAATACTTTTTAAATGATTTAAATGGAACTTAAAACAAGAATGACAGCTTGTCTATTAGCGTTAAATATATATTTTATTTTTATTTTTAACGTGCTGCATTAGACCGTATGACCTAAACGAAATGGCACCCAAACGCATCATATGATTTCTTCAAGAAATGTTGACCGATTCTCTTGAGACATAATAACATTTATCAACTCGAAATTATTTTATTATAAAATGTGTTTGTTAGTATACATTTGCTTGTAATTAGTTTAGTAACGATTTTGTAGAATTGCAAAGCCTTCTGTAAATATTTGCAAAAGTTGTTGCCAAAACAATTGGAGTGTCATTTTTATTGACCAGCCAGAATATTTTTTTTTTAAATTGCGTGTTACAGTTTTAAAAGTAATGTACTCGTTCCTTGCAACTAGGAACACTTTTTATATATCAGTTATAGTAAAAACCTAATTTGTTTTTGGGGAAAATACATGTACAGTACAGGTATATGGAGTCGGCAATTTTAATATTTTTTTAAACCAGGGACATTTTTTTTAGGAAAAGTTGGAGAACATTTTAATTTTAGGTCAGAGAAAGTCAAGGAAATTGATTTCCTGTTTATCCGGTTAGTTGGGGGGGAATGGCACATTGGCCCGCCGCTTTGAATAACCATGACTAGACTCCGCGACGAACCCATAAGTCTGCGAGGAAAGGCGCGTCGGTCTACATAATTTTTTCAACCGAGACGACAAGACATGCGATGAAAGAGAGGCATTGTCAATGCATTGTAGCGCGTGCGTTTCCGTAGTTGCGCTTAGAAAAACTATGGCCTTGGCATAACCATTTTATTGTGCGTCGGAGAAATACTAATAAAAGTTTAAATAAGTTAGTAGCTGGGAGCCTACGGCGCCCTAATAGCCATAGAGTGTAGCTCCGGGAAATTGAAGACATATGCCGGCTGTTAGCGCTTGGTAACGAGATCAGGTGATCCAATCTATCAGAACAAAAATGTGAGTGACTTTCGTGTAACATTACCGTTGAAAACATTGACATAACCATAGTTCACTACTTACACAGAGGCCAGAGGAAGCGCATTTGTCAGATATCCCCAATGGCTGTCCAGGCCAGAACAACGAGATTGTGCGAGATAGAGTGACGACGACCAAGAGAAGCATGTAACAGTGTCTAGCAAACATTTTAAACATATCAAAATTTAAACGACAATGTCAAAATATATTTGGGCAAACATAAAACGACATAAATGGGTTGAGGCAAAGATGCTATTGTATATTGCTTAAATTCGTCGTGGATCAGTAAAATATATAATTAACCACGTGTCTAGCTAACATGGGCTCTTACAGGAAGAATAAAAAATGACAAAATAAAGGCACGGAAGTTTAAAGACGCCATATTTTTAGTCAGAGATTGATGATATGTTAAGTTAATGAATTCCTGCTATAAAATGTCATGATGATTTTGGTTCAAAATGGACTAACTGCAAGTTTTTATGTTATATATCTGCGTCTCCAAACTTTAATTTAGACATCCAAGAGACCGCCAGCAGTACTTACTGCTGGCGGTCTCAAAAGGATATTGCAAACATCGCACACATATACAGTATACTCGGTACTTGTACCAATAGGTTTAATCACATGATTGTATAATATAATAAACGAAAATGTATAGTCATTTGAATTGCTAGACTGAATTTATATTAGAGCGAAGTATATATGCACGACGCAATTGCGACTGCTTGAAGCATATCGATCCGTTCGATATTGATTAGAATTCGTGGCACGCGAAATTCCTTTCCTTTATTAGACAGTTTGCGAAAATGTCGAAACTACGACATTTTTGGACTCACGGGCGCCGCCATTGTGGAATTCGTAGCACGTGCCACCTTTTTCAACTTTCATTAAGTCGAAAATGTGCCGCTGCGCACGCAAATGTGTTTATACTCTTCGCCACCAGATGGCGCTCCGCTTTCCAAATACCAATTCCAATATGGCGGTGCCCAGTCACCCAATGAGACATTTTGTGGACCATGGTCGCGTCTATTGCGAAATTTTGGTTATGAAAGGCCGGTGGCCAATAAATTTGTGTTGGGCAACGGCATTATATATGCGTGAAATTTAAACAGTTTTATTGAGTGATGATCGTCAAACATATCGTGTTTTGACGAAAGAGTTCATAGGGAATTCATCATTTTTCGTAGGAGTATATCGGAATTATATCCGAAGAAGTATCCTAATATTTGTTGGGAGGTTGATTTACGTAATACTGTAACGATATCGCCAAGATGGGCGCTGAATCCCTAAACGCGAGGGGAAACGTGTAAAAGAAAACGACTGCTATCTATAAATAAACGATTAAACCCATGACAGGACTGGGGCTACAAAGAACGACTGAGCTGGCGAGACTCTACAAAACTGCACAAAGCAGGAAAAACAGAACAGATCCCTGTAAAATATAGTAGTGTGTCGTTCTGAGATTCGGAAATAATATTTATAATTTTCTATACCAACAAGTAAACGTTTATTTTTAGTTGAAGACATTTTCTACTGTATATGGGTCTGCTTCACGAATGATGTTAAGGGTACTGATCACAAGATCAGTCGTGGTAGATTTGTGTACAACTCGCGTCGGCTGCTATCTATTTAACCTTCAGAACTTGCGCGCCGTTGCATTTTCTCGTAGTCGTAGCGATACGAAATATTTCCCAAACTATCAATTATTTGCGTTAACTGTGTGGGCTTTCCTTTCTTTTTTTTTTTCCTTTTTTTTGTGACGGTCTTTTCCACCAATTGTATTAGGATGCGATTCCAGCTTTCGTTTGACTCTATGGCGTTACGTATCTTTGAACAGCGCCTACGCGCATGTACAGTGTATCGACGCAGTATGCGGGGAAAAAAAACTCATTGTGAAATTATCCTATACGCTCCGCCTAGGAAATTAAACTGGAGAGTAAATAAAGGGACCGTTTTATATGCTCTGCTGATAGAAAGACCATTAAATAGCAATAGATTTACTTTTAGTGCGAACGAATTCGGTTTTTTGTTCGCTTTCGATTTTTTTTCCTTCTTCTCTCTCTCTCTCTTTTCTTTTTCTTACCCCACGTCCTCACTGTTTCTTATATATTCACCTTGTGGGACCGCCGGGGGCACTTGTCAAGTGGTAGTAGATAGCTTATAGCCTCCTTGCCCTTCCCCCTCCCCCTAAATTTAACCTTTCCCATTAGGCGTTTATCCTCCATTGACGACCCCACGTTCGTTCTGTATCACCTTTATATCACAGGCGCCTGTTCTCCTTAAGCTATATAGAGCAACTCTTTTATCCGAGACATTCGCCATCGCTTTAGCCAGACAGCATTAGATAAGCATCACCACTGAGGATTTGCTGCGAATTCTGGTGGATTTGTTGCCAACTAATTTCCTTTAGCGAAGCACGCAGCGCCCTCATACTTGGGTATCAATAATACATTCACGTTCGAAGCAACGAGGGTCGCGTAGACTTTCCTAGAAATTCGAACTAGTTTGGTAAACGCGCCCTCTGGCGCGTAGAACTTCATTTGTAATTATTAATACTAGTAGTAGTAGTATAGACGAAATGTGGCGTGGGATCGACGAAATCCCAATTAGATTGATTGCTATATGAACAAATGCACAAATGTTCAAAAAACTGTTACTCTTTACATTGTTCTAAGAATTATAAATTGTGAAAATTCATGTCCAACGGACTGATGTAATGATGTAACTGTCGGAAGCTAGGAAGTGTAAAGGTATTTTTTGACAAGTGTATTTTTAAACTTGAACTGATAAATCAGATTGCCGCACTGCATTTAAATGAACGAAATTTTATTTGTTATTAGAAATTTTTCTATGTTTTACAGGCCGAAATAAAATTATCTTTTAATGGAACCAAACGTAAAATGGGGTAAAAGCCTTAGCACTTTAAATTCAATCGTGGTGTTGTTTTGTTTGCAATTGTCACGTTAAACGCTACCTGTATTTAAAATTAGAATTGTTAAAATCAGAACTAACGAACGACCCTATTTGAACAGTAGTCTAGACAAACGCGAAACCACATTATTCCGGCCGTATGCTTTTAACGAAATCTGTTATTTTAGTGGACGCTCACACGAAGCCCAAAATATCGGCGTTGCATAGATTTAAATATACACGTCCGTATATCGCTGGTCAACCAAGCACATCACACCTAATCCTACGCAAATGTACGATCATAGAGAATAGCCGGCCGTTGTGCCCAGCAACAATTACACGTTTCTGTAATTAGCCGCTTGAAGCGCTCTACACCGTTACGAAGAGGGAATGTTTGCTTTAAAAAATTGGAGGATACGAATGGCCAAAGCAAGCAAAAATTAATACGTGCACGCGTAATTAAAAATGGGTATTTAAAAAAAATAGAACAATTAATTCAAATTCATTGATTTAATTCAAAATAGAATAAATATTTTCTCCATATGAGAACATATAAACAATCAATCAACAAATAATAAACAATCCGTGAGGGGCTTACGGCGTTTCAAGTTTCCAATTGCATTTTGCGAGCAATGGGTAAACAAAATATTCGCTTACGTTTGCCGTGTCATGGCGCTAGTTGCTGTGTCGTTCGCCTTCTCTCCGAACGGGTAGCAGAAAAAGCTCCGCCGGAGAGGGGCAAATTGCAATGCGTCGGAGCAACGCAGGAAAGCCATCTAATTTTTTATTGTACCGGTTTCATTTGGATTAAGGGAGGAAGATTTATATTTTGGATTAAGGAGTTTGTATTACAATTTTTATTTTTTAAATTTTAATTCACCGTAGCGCCTAGTGCACTACAGGATTACTGCGCCATCGTGTCTCTATGGATATATGTGAGTGGCAGGGAAGGGAAGGGGATTGGCAGCTGGAATAGCCAGACTGCAGGATCCACCCCTAAGCTCTGGAATCCCTAATGGAAGCTCAGGGGTGACGCCAGTACCCCAGGCTAACGAATAAACGGACGCCAGTACCCCAGGCTAACGAACAAATTTGTTGATTAAATTAAAAAAATTATATTACAATCTACCCGCAAGCAGCTCCGGAGGGTTCTATGGCTGGGGTTAAATACAGGTAACCAGTTTACGAAGCTACCTTATAGCTTAGGACAGGGAGCTCAGGGGGATTTAGCCACCAATTATCCTCAGCCGATGCCTCGGTACGACTATGTTGGGTGACACCAGTACCCCAGGATTGAATAAACGAGAGCCTGCGCCGGGAATCGAACCCGGGACCGCCCGCTTCGAAGTACCTGGTGCATGTATGTTGCCATACCCACAGAGCTAGACGGGACGTCAAAATTTTGTCGAGGATAAAAATTAATTTCGCATGTGAATTACATTTGAGTCCGAATTATTATAATTTCAGTATGAATCTATTGTCTTAACAACTTATTTTTATTGAAATAGTCAACCTATGCAATATCCATCGTCACAAATTTGGAGATTGCGCCACTACAGATCAGTTTGAACTGGTTGAAGCGGTCTCGTGAGAAAACGCCCAATTTGCCACGCATGCATGAACATTTGCGTAATTTAATCTCCAAATCTGTCGGTGGCAAATACTTCAATGCACGCGGAACAGTGGCTATATTGTACAGGCACTCGTGACGATATCTGAACAGGATGTGTGCTCTATGCGACATTGCACGAATTTTCATATATAGGACTACGTTCGCGTATACAACGTAATCAATACTATAATCCTTCACTGCATTTACCTGCTTGAAGTGCTGGGGCGTCCATCCATATAGTTAACAATTTCAATTGTCTACTTTGATGCGACAGATTTCGTCCGCATGCAAATTTGTTCACAAAGGTGAACATCAACTGAGCTTTATACTCATCCCATCTCAACCAAAATCATCATTAACTTTACACTGTTGTAAAGGACTGACTGTAAATCGAGGTTGATTAAATTGTGCAACAATCCTGAAGTCACTTATGATTACTTGTAAATACCGGTATAAATAAGTTCGTGTAAAAAAAATACTTTAGTTGCACGATATTTTTTATTATTTTTTTTTTTTTTTTTAATTCACCGTAGCGCCTAGTG
>JAUJYS010000134.1:0-30404 GCA_033995665.1 Melogona broelemanni | reverse complement strand
TCGTGTCCTTGGTTCTTTTCTTTGCAACTTGTTAATGGCCCTAAACAAAAGTTGTTCTGTGTATGTATATACGTATGTGGCGGACGTGTACGGGTTGGGTTGACTCTCCTTCAACACGCTTTAAAAATAGCTCGGTTGTCTATACGTGACCCTGGAACTCGCCACAATTAGAACTCTGAAAATGGTTTCCGTTCTTCGGGCATGTGTATCGGGGTTGTCATGACAACGTGGAAGGTACTTATGTTTTTTTGTTATTGTTTTCGGGGGAAAGAGCGAAGTGCGAGTACTTTTACTAAGGGGATGAATGACGACGCTGGGTTGCAACGAGCAATGCTCTGCGAGTTGGGCGCAAATGTTTCGTGGGTTCGATGAAAGCGAGAGTTAACATCGAACTGTCATTTACCGACAAATTATAAAAGGAAGGAGTTGACGTACAGTATAGCTGATTTTATTTATTGGTCGAAAGTCAGAAGCACGTTGACTGCATGAAATTCTGATATTTAGATGACACAGCTTAAGAATTTTCAAAGGAAAAAAATTCGCAAAGGAAGTTTTTTTTTAATGGAGAAATTCCCCTTTCTGTACTATCACGTTTAGCTGTTACTACTTTAAGGAGATTCAGTGATCTTAAGGCATTGTATTTCAATATTAATATTAATTTTTTCAAAATCTTCCCACGTATAATGGCTCATGGTATAATAATTCACAAAAGAATCACCAAGAAACAGCGAAAAATTGAAATTTTAAATTTATTTGAAACATCTGCAAATTTAATTTGATATTACCGTTACTCTTTAAATGTTAAATTCAAGACTATTGGTAAGAAAATTTGCAATTGTAATATAAACAAAAAATCTTAGTACATTTTGTGGCGTTCAGCCGCTATTCAACTTAGCCCTAGTTGTGCATAATTTCGTCACAAATAACTTACAAGCGTTGCCTTCAAATCATTTGTGAAACATAAAATAGACAAAAAGAACATAAAGCGTTGTATTTTTTCCTAGTTCCTGCTTACTTATCTCTACTTCGCGGAATGCCAAAAAAAAAAAATAAAACATGCATGATAATTATTTCGAACCCGGTATGCTACAAGGGCTAAATGGTTTGAGCAATTTGAGTGCGTATTTCGACCTCCAATTCTCCTTATATGATGTTGTTGGTTGTGACGAAATGGCATTGCACGTGCGAGAATGGTACACAGACCGTGTACAGTTGAAGTTGGTTGGCTATTCAAGCCGACTGTTCACGCGTCGTGAAGGAAGTTCCTGGGTGAGGAACCGAAGACGCCGAATCTAAATTTAGGGAAAAGTGAGCAGCCACCATGAGTTAGTTCATGGCGTGTCAACGGGGGCACCCTCTAGATCCTCAAAAGACCACATTTGATGGCAGGAGGTGACACGTTCAACAAAAGTGAACTCGGGCATCGCAATCTAGAATTCTTTATTTGTTATGGAGACACTGATGGAAGTAAACATTGTGAGGTTAAGTAAAATTCTAGCCGGTATTTGTAGTATTTGAAAACAAAACACCAAAACGACATGTTGAGTGTTTTGTGATCTTACATTTTCATTAGCATTTGTTCTTTGGAAAAACTTAGTTTATTTTTGGCCACCTCCACTTTAGTTACGTTCTGAATTCTAAACGTTGATTTTTTCATTTTTAATCATACTGTTACTCATACTGAGTCTAAATATGATCACCCAAAAAAAAAATGAAGTTCATGACGAATTTCCATTTTTCTTGTTTCCCCATCTGATAGCTAAGCTAAGATACCTAAATGTAATGAATGTACTAATCTGCATCCACATTTCAATTCAATTTCAATTTAATATTTCACTGATGTCAGAAGCCCTGTAATTAATTACTGGTGATTGCTTCATACGTTTTTAACTGGGTTACTTCATTCTTGATTGAAATTTGAACTTTGCTCGTTTTGAGCTGAGGCCCGGACATTATTTTGTCGTTGATCTTCTTCTGGAGATGTTAACACACTCCCTCCAGGTCATCGGAGGATATAAACGTATACGAAATTTTTGAGAGTTCTGTCGAGGAAACTGACGTCGTCTTCTTCGTCACCCAAAGCTGCGTCTCCATCTTCCGCCACCCCCACTTCCCCCCACTGAACTCCCCACCGTCTCTGATGGGAGGCACCCTCGCCATTTGTCGTCACACTCTGCAAACCAAATAAGAAAAAAAAATACGAAATTCTTTCCGTCGCAAACAGAAAAAAAGTACAGAAGTTATTTTGTGCACGGCTGATTTAGTTTTTCCAGGTCGGCCTCGCATGTCGTCGACAAATTGACAAAAACAACACACAATAAGCTAAATTTCGCGCTTGCTGGGTGCTTGTTTTATTTTGAAAGACAAAAAAGGAACTCCATGGTGCATACAGTACGTAGGTCTTTATTCAACAGACATTATTCGTATCCTCGTTCGTGCATAAAGTAGAACGAACCGTCAAAATATATATATTTATTAAAATTTAAATATGGACATGAAATGAATTTGATACATAGAAGCTGTTGGATCCATAGATAGCTAGCTAGCTAGCTCTCATGAAATGAATCTAGCAACCAACTAGAAATGTTGCTTCCAAATGTTGATTTCAACTTCGAATCAGATATTTTTTGGATATAAAAAATGTAGAATTATTTACTGTTGCTGAACTTGGGGCCATTTTTCCGACGAGTTGTGCACGTGATTGGCGGACTTTGGCTTTATATCACAGTGGTCACAAAATTATCCAATCACCCATCTTTGCAGTTTCAAACTGCACGAGCAAATGACGACTCTGGTGAGCAATTCCAAATTAAACAGTTCTTAAAAATTACCTAACCGGTTTTTTTTTTCTCCGTACATCTACAGTGCATGTATGCTGAAAATGTATCGTTAATCTTGACGCTAATCGGACGTCGATATTTTTACATGAAATTAGTCGTACATCATGTACGAAAAATGGAGCATGAAATATGGAGTCATGAAAAATAGTTTGGCGTTTCTATCGCGTTTAATTTACGTTTCGCCACGCATTACGTTGGGCGAACAACCCATTTAATATTTTCAACGCGTAACCGCGATACAAACACGAAGTAATCCTTGTCCGAAATATAATATCTTGTCCGGTTGTCCAGCCTAACTTTGTAAATCATCGTCCGCGAGATCCATCCGCTTTAGTTAGTTGCGTTGCGTGGCCGCTTTTCCACAAAACGACCGAGCCGCGTGCCTGCAGACCTTCAACTGTGTGCAGCATTGATTTATTGGCTCCGAGCAAGATAGAAATCGAAGAAAAGAGATTTGTTTTTCTCATTTCTCTTTGTCATTTATTTTTGTGCCCGGCCGCCGCCAATAAATAAAAATCCCGAGATTCGTGCAGCAAAACAGTGACACTGGCGTGTGTGTGTGTGTATCCTATCTCTATCTGGTAGCACGGACGCGTACCGACATACATTTAGCTAGCGCTGACCCAACGCAATTCGCCGGAGCGCTCCGAAGCTTTTTTTGTTGTCGCTCCCCCTTTTTGAAGATGATGGATCGACTGATGTCACCGTCGTCGTCAGACCCGTCCCCCCAGCTCTCCTGACTGGCTGCCGAGGAGGCTGGGGTGTTGGGGGATATGCGCTGCGCTGCTACCACCGAGGGATCCCGTTGGTGGGTGCCCACCGGCCGGGGGTGGGATCATGTCACGTGACCCCCACCGACCTCAGTTGAGCGATGACGCTGTCTTCTGCTGGCGAGGGGGGACGCCCAGTTTTTCGTAATGGCCGCCGCTGACGTCACTTGTTGTGGTCTGGAGGCGCGCCGAGCGGCCTGGCGGTGCTGCCACCTGGTGATGGCCGCGGAAAGGGCGATACCGGAACTGTCGGAGATGTACCGCAATTTGCACCTTTGTGGCAAATGCGAATCTCATTTGGAAATTGTCTCTTCAACACGTTCGCAATCGAGCAGAGATCGTCGAGTTCTGTTTGGTTGACGTCAGGTCACGTGAACTGCAATGCATCTTTCGATGTTATGTAGTTGGTACATCTGGTAAAATAAATCTTGAATCTTTCCGAATCTCACTTGAGAGTTACTATATAGCTCCTACCCCAAGATGGGGTTTGGCGGCAAAATTGAATTTTCTAACTCGTCGACCTTACTAGCGGAGAGGGGGTTCACATAGCCAATTTTGAGTCGCAATGTCAAAGGGTGGAACGGAAGTGATTTCACGTAAAAATTGCGAGCCTTCGGCAGCAAATTGCGTTCCTGAAATCTGCATACAATTATACGAAATTAGGCGATTTTCAGTTAGCAGGGGGTTGGTTTGTTGGGCGAGTGAACCGGCTCCCCCCCGTTCCAGCTTCCAACAAATTGCCCCAATTGATTTACGTTTTTGGTGGGCAGGCGTCCCCCCCCCCCCGAGCGTGATGTATGGGAATGTTCTGGCGAGGTGGTGGGGGCGGTATAGTGGGTGTATGGTGGAACAAAAAGGGGGGTTTATTTATTAGACTGTTATGTGTGCGGGCCAGCCCACCCACAATTATTCATTAGGACGCTCTAGGGCGGTGCAAGTGCGCCTTGTACAAATATATGCAGAACAGGCGAAAGCCGAGAGAGAGAGAGAGAGCGAAAAAAAAAAATCCGCTCTAATTAGTTATGTGCTAAGCTTCGGGGTTTTAGATCTGTGTTAGGCCTATTTTCGCTCGTGTTTTCCCGAAACGCGCTCCGCCTTTTCTGTATATTGGTGGTGGGGGGGGGGGTGACCCCGCAGGATACGGTAACGGGGGCTATATAGCAAATGCGAGAGATTTTGTGGGATTTGCTGGGTTCGCCTAGATGGCGCGTTTAGCAACGAAGTATAAGAAGAAGAAAAAAATCCGAGGTGGCCCGTTTGTTCTTCGGGTTTAATTAAATTTTCCGAGGGCTTTTATTTCGCGGAGGAGGGGCCTATTGTGACGTAGCCAGTCGTTATTCTATCAAGCGCATAACGAGGCTTATGATTGGCCGATATGACATTCGAATAAATTGTTTCCAGATGTTTCGGTCCGCCATTTTGTTGTCTAATTGCGATGGCCATGCATGTGTGAACGTGGGCGTTACATATATATATAAATGCGTTGTGCACACTGTATATGCACACGAGCATATATTTTCGTACATGTAAGCGCATTGTACCGCGATATGTGTTGTTTGGAGGATGAATTCCTAATGGTTTTTTTGTTACGTTAAGTGATTATTCATTTGCACCCGTGAAACATACATCTTCGACAGGTAAACAAGTAATGACACGATGGCTGCGATAATCTGTTTTGTGCGTGATGCACAGTATGATGTGTGTACATGGCGTACATTCGAGTACAGTATGTGTGTGTACATGGCGTATATTCGAGTACAGTATGACGTGTATACATGGCGTACATTCGAGTACAGTATGACGTGTGCATATGGCGTACATTCAACCATAGTGATTAGGAAATGTCGGGGAAATTGGGAGTCGAATCTGTACCTGCTCCTTGGCTATTGATTTATATTGCCCATCTACATCAAAGTGAAATGCTCAGCAATGAGACAATGAGATGTTATATGTTTCTCACACCTTTTACAGCATTATCCGTCGATTGCATTGCGAAAGTTTTTGACTTTAATGTGGTTGGCCCTTCATTCCATTATCTTTACTTATCCATCAACCCTTTTGTTCCAAAACCACCACCGTCATTGTGTGTGACTCTTGTCTTCACACCCCTTTTGTAATGGGAGATGGTTTGCTATTGGTGATTCCTCTTCCTGGATGGTATTCCACCTCCCTGTCCTTCGCCCCTCCTTTATTCTTCTCCCAGGACGCCTTTTCAGATATAGATATAGATAATGGTAGCCGCGCGTCGCCTATTATCTCTCAACTTTGTTTGAATGATGACGGTATTAACTAAAAGGCCCGCCTATAAATCAAAGGGGTTTCCATCATTAGACCTCCAGTGTTGCCAGCTTTCTTCGCGGTTTCATCCGGATGGGAGGAGGGGGGGTTGCTAGGCGCTGGCGCCCAACGTTAGACCTCCTCTGTGTCTCTTTCCTATTGTCGTCAGCTGCTCTTATTCGATCTACTATTTACGAGCACAAAGAACTCGCACATTTATTGTTTTGCTGGCCCGATCAAATTATTTGGACAATACTGCCAATTCAACGCAAATGTGACCACGTCGCTTACATTTTCAATGCTTCCTATCTGGCAAAATAATATTGCCGCAGAATAATTATTATAAAAAGAATTCATAGTATAGTACAAACACAAACCATTTTTGAAAGATTTACATTAATAAAAAAAATAATAAAAAAATCGTTCCACATAATTAAAAAGTTTGAAAACTCGAACAGTGAACCATTTAGGTGTAGCATTAACTAAACATAAACAAGACGTATACTGTTATTTTATTTAATACAAAATAGCAACTTGAATTACCAATGTCATCCTCTTGCATTTTTCTCTTTAAATATTTATGGTGTTTTAACGTTAATGACGGTTGCAACGTTAAATATTGATGAGGGATATTATACGGTATGGATTTGTTTATAAGTTTGGTTTAAATAAATCTTCACTTATTCATTGTTGTCCGGGGTTTTGATGACGGTGTGGACCACACCGTCATCAAAATAAATCTTCGTTAGCTACATAAAAATATTTTTTTATTAATCAAAGAAGACCTGAATCCATGCTATAAGAAATTATGTACATCCCCTTTAAAAAACGATCTTCACCGTTTTGAAGCTCAATCTCCTTTGTACACGCAACACAGCGTGGCATATCGATTGATTACGACGTACGAGTTCATATGAAGCTTAAAATGGAATGAAATCGGGAGGGATGGCGGGTGGGGGAGTTGCCATAGCAACGGAGATCTAGCCGGGATGATCGGCCAATGAGCTGACAGCTTAGAGGAAGGAAATGAAGAGAAAGCAAAAAAAAAAAAAAAACTGGAATAGAAGCTGAAGAAGATGGAGAGAATTTCGGCTGACGTAACGGTGACAAAAAAAATTGTTCGGAATAGAAACTAGGGTTTTTTATGTGGACATGAAAAAGAAGATATTTTCAATTCTCGTGATCCTTTTCTCAGGACTCCACGCGAATCATCTTCAATTTGTTTCCATGCAGGCACATCCGTGTCCACCCCATTAAAGCTCCCTCTCATGATTTGCATAGTGCAATTTTGCCGGCAGCTATTTTTAGTCGAATACATATGTGACCGCCAATTGCGGAAGATTACTTTTACGCTTCTAAACCACCCACGTCATCCTACAGGTTTTCATTTTCACCAGTAGCTGGCGCTCGTTCTACTGTCTCTCATTTGCTTTATTCGATTTACGTCTCTATAATCCCCGAGAAAATCCTGCTCTTTTCGTGTCATAAATCTTGGTAGACGCTTCCTCGTAATTGAATTTCAAATTGAAATTTGTTGGTGAGGTTTATGCCTTGGTATTCTTGATAAATGTACATAAATAGAGAATCAACAGAAATAAATACGTAGGCGTAAACGATTGCAGGCACGTCCCTCAACAATCGAGAAATGTCAACATATATTTGTCCAATTATATAAAGGCACAACCGACCACAAGCATGGCCTTAACATCGATTGAGCTAAAATGTTATTTTTCATGTGGAAAAATCAAAAATGAGATTTAGATTTTACCTGCTTTTTAAAAGCGCATTATTGATGCATTCACATTATTTTTATTTTGAGTAAGCTCGGTCGGTATTTATTATTTACTTTGAGAAACATTAAACAATGATGTGATCTTAAAATTACAATAGTCCGTATTAATTTTAAAATGCACTTAATTATACAATTATGTAGGCTATTACATATATTTCTTTATTATTTTGTATCGTGAATTTCGAGTAAAATTTAATATTATGCTACTTAGCATCATGGACTAAATAAGATAAAATACAATAAATTATTCTCATAATTTTGATTGCTTCTTGGCATATTGACCTGATATCTTATTATAGCCTATATATATATCTTAAAAAATTTGCTAACTTTATTTACGAACATATTATAATTGGCTACAGTGATAAATGTTTTAGAGATTATTTGGCATTTACTTTTTATATAAGGTCTCGGCACCCCAACGAAGTAGACCGCTTCGCTTCGAATAAATAAAAAATAGTTCCGCTTCCAAGTGCCATTTGTTGGCTTCCACCTACTTGTTTGTTGTGTTTGTGCCTGACAGCCTGCACTTCCCTATTTTTAGGCAAACGCAAAAGTTCGCTGAGAAAAAACGGAAAAGTCAACTTTTCAAGAAAAAAAAGAGCTTACAGACGAACCAATGTTTTCCTGACCCAATTCCTAGTAATTGAGACTATTTATAACTAGAATAGTTTATCACAGTTGGTGGTAAATGCGTTGGCTACGAGTATTTTGGCAGAAAAACAAACTTAACCATTTATTTTGTCTGATGTGTCTGGTGCTCAACTAGGAAACTAGTGAAATTCAAATTTTAATCGAAACTGCTCTATGTCGATTAGTCTTTTACTTGGCAGTGTATTCAACATCTATCGATGTAACGCATGAAGCAATATCATTAAGTAGAAGAGCAAGTCCCATTCTTATCTGTGCGATTTCATTTAGTTGGTATTTGAAAAAGTGCGGTATTATTTGTTGCTGTTGAAGTGCGACCTCTGGTGGTACGCCTGAGCAACTTACTGAAAGGACAAATATATCTGGCGACTTTTTGGCGTTGGTCTCTGCCAGCTGTCATTTTTAATTCCGCAGACATGTGCGGTCTGTTGTCGCGTTTATGCATATTTTTTTCTGGTTTGTGTGTTAGCGTGAAAAAAGAATGAAACTCTCGCATTTTTCGTGTTTTTTCCCCCTTCACTATTCATGTTCGTGGTCTTTGCCAAATGATAGAAACTAGCCAAAAGTCTGCCTTGCCTCTCTACATGAACGCGATTGATGAATTGCAGCTGCTTTTGCGCTTCGGTTGCTGGCGCCACCTGGCTGTAGTTGCTAGCAACTTTATGAGGCCCCTCAATAAAGACGGACAACCATTATGTTGTCCGAAATAAAATCCAAAATGAGCGCAATATTGTATGATAGTTTCAAAAAAGTCTTGACTCCAAACGGCAAAGCCAGTTGGCCCTGCGTAGCCAATGATCAGTAGAATTTACCGTAACAAATCTGGGCTTTGGAAAACGTAAAATGGTGAACAAGCGTAACAAAATACAAAAAAAAATTGTTTTGCTCGAATTTATTTTACTTGCATTCACAACTTCTATTTCGATGTGATTTTGGCAATATAAATTAATATGATTTGTTAAGAAATTGTTATTACCTTTCAATCAATTATTGAATATATTAATTTGTGGCATCTAGTGGGATATACTCGTACTTTTATTAACGCCTTTAACTGCATTAAATGGGTGCGTCTATCTTTTCGCTTGCAGAGGCGAACGTTTAGCGTGTTTCACTGAACGGAACCGAGTGTATTATTTATCGCGCCACTGTGTTATCCGCTCTGTGAGCTGCTGTCACCGTGCTGTCTGCAGCGGTCGTGCCAGGGTCCTGTAAATGGCCGACGTATATCCCTGGAGTGACAAATTTGTATCGGCCATTTATTCCGCGTTGAACGTATTTAATGTAATAGAGGCGACAGGGAAGAAGAAAAAAAAACGTATCACTCGCGGAAGTACCACCAGTCCGTGGCGGTGGGGGGTGGGGGTGGAGGTACTATAGTTCCCCCACAATCGTTATGTGACGAAGATGTTCTCCGAGACTGGGTGCTAATGCGCTCATTACCGCAACAGGGACAGTTAAGGGGGCGGGGTAGGGAGAGGGCTGGCGCTGTCATCTCGATCGGGTCATATTTTTGCAATGTTTGGGGGGTTTGCTTTTTTTGTTGTGGGCGTGCCAAATGTCATCGCCACCACTTTCTTCCTGCGCCGAAGAATAAGAGTTAAGAGATGGTGGGGCCCCAAAAAACTTCTCCCGTTGTCTTCACTTGAAGAAGACGGTACCCTCAGACGTTGGAAACTAATAGGAGGGCAAAAATCAATGAAGGCCGTTCTTTTTCGCATCTTTTAGTCATTGCCGTCTTTTTCAATCGTCGTATTTCTCTTCCAGGGTTCAACCACCATTCTCTCTCCTTGGTATATGATCTCCCACGCCCCCACTTTTTTTAGTTCCACCCTCACCACCGCCATGCCCCCATTACTACCACCCACACCCCCTCGGGCTCCAGCACTTAAAATAATTCACGGCCTTGGCTCGCTCTCAACTCGCGTAGGACATAAAAACGTTGAGAACAGTTTAGTAGATAGGGGACGGTTTTTTTGTCTTCCTTTTTTATTTTTGCTATTTCGGACAAAGGTGATGTAACATATGAAAGCAACAATTTTTTTTATCAACAACGCAGTATATTTTTCACAAACGCTTCAACCATTTCAATGAATTATTAGCTTAAATTAAATTTTGGTGGCGATAAAGATCTCCACTGACATCATCAATTAGATGTCGTAGTATATAATTCTCAGCATAGGAAAAATTAATCGAGGCTACGCGCTTACTTTCAACAATTCCATAAGCGCATGGTCGATTTTGAATTGCTGCTTAAACCAAAACAGCAATTCTATAGTATCACTTTAATGTTCAATGAAAATACACTTGATTAATTCGACTTATTCACAATATTATGCGAATGTTTGCAACTATGTTCTACTTACAATTACACAAAAACAATATTTCATTCGTGCGCCATTGACCGATCCATTTCGTATTGTAAATGATTATATAAGTTTTCATTATTTATTGTTTTTGTAATGCTAGCCTATATTAATTTTTACGGCTTTCTTACGCGGACACTAGAGGAATGGATCTGTCAATTGCGTTCAATGCATTCCCAATGTTAAATGATATTTTAAAAATTAAATTGTAACGGAAGTTCAGTTTAAATTTGAAATATAAGTAAAATTAATAAATTGGGACTGGAATTCTATGGATAACTATCTGCATTTCTTGCTTTTAGTTGAAAACGCATCAATAAAAAAACATTTGTTTCACCGAAATAATTTTGTGTTTTATTTGGTATTTGCGATGCTGTTTCAACGAAAGATTTAAAACTTTGGTGTTCAGTATGCTTGCTTTTCTGCATGCCTATTCTCAATACACAAACACATGTGCATGCGTTATTGTATTTTAATATCTTGATGTTTGAAAATTATAGAGATGGCAACTGGTTTTCTCGTTTGATGAACATTTTTTACGGTATTTAAATTTGTATAATATTGTTACGAACGTGAACGTCTATCGATTTTCATTGTCAAAATGCATAATCACACTTGGCTTTCTAAAAATTAATTGAAAGTGCCGCTGCAAGTTAATTGACAGTGATAAAATTTTCTGACTTTCTAATATTTATCAGCAGTAATCTGTTTTAAGTTTGCTTAATAAACTGTTTATTCACAAATCTGGCATACATGCGTTTTTATAAAATAAAATCATAATAAATAAATAAAATATTCGAAGTGAAACTGTGTTGCTGTGACCAAACAAATATTTAGCTAATAGCAAGCTAAAGTATCGTTATTTTTAACAAAAACAAAGAAAGTTCGTAACAATATTGACATGTGTTCAGATGCGCAATCATTTAGAGAAAGCATTTGACCCCGTGACGAAGGCAAATACGTGTATTTGGGTTCTCAATTCAACACTCCCCCACCTCCTCCTAAAAACCAGTTGTCAATCCCTTTTTGGTTGTTACCCCTTACAGCCCGCGCCTTAATAGCATGTTACCCCCCAATTTTGATTGCAGAACGGAAGCGCGGCCGACAGACCTACACCCGCTACCAGACCCTCGAACTGGAGAAGGAGTTCCACTTCAACCGCTACCTGACGCGACGGCGACGGATTGAGATCGCGCACTCCCTGTGTCTGACCGAGCGACAGATCAAGATCTGGTTCCAGAACCGACGCATGAAGTGGAAGAAAGAGAACAAGACGAAAGGGGATTCGATGGATCCGAACCTCGGCATGCCCGATCACCAAATAATGTAATCCCCTTCCATTCCTCCACCTCACCCCGACCACTACATAGTAATACGTCACACCATCCACAGCCACTTCAAGTCATCGTCATCACCATCTAATTCACCTGCCGTTATCGATATCCGATCGAAACGATCGATATGTGGACTGTGAGTGACAATGAGACTTCTCGGCTGTGGGGGCGGGTGGACTTGGTGAGGCGACGTTTTCCTATTTTTACTATAACCTGTCGCAGAGTCTGCCCGCCCTCCAAACCCTGACGTCAACCATCCTCCCTGTCAATCCTGTCAACCCTTCCGTCGCATCCCAACAAGTGTGAGTGTGATTTCATCCACCCCCTACCACCACAACCACCCTCGCCTCATCCCCCCGCGTGTTCGGAAACAATGTCGTCTCTTCGTCTTCGATTATTTTCGGTCTTCTCTACGCTTCTTGCTCGCTCCGTGTCTGCGTCGTTCCTGGGGTAAGTCAACCGATGTTTCTCCATTACAATAATTGTCCTCCTCTTCCGCGTGAAACGTGCGTTAGGGGGCGCCTCCGTCGTCGCGCTCATGCGCGCGCGCGTGATCACGTGACTCAGTCGTGCAGTGGCTCCATCTACCGGCAATATCAACAAACCAAAGTGACGCGTCCATATGGTCAGGCGTGTTTACACCGTGCGAATTCCAACAGCAACAACACCATCTCTAATACGAATGGATTTTATTTCCACCTCCGATGACGTTATATCCACCATTTAATCCATGGGTGTCCACACCCGCGTGAACTGTGACAGTGTTAGAATTCCCCTTCCCGCACCCTACTACGATGATGCCCGATTCGAATTATCCGTGCGCCGCTCTGCGTCTAAAAAAGAACTTCAATTCATTACGTCATACCCACATAATGTCACGTGTCATCTTCAATGTGTAACCGAATTTCTGTAACTAGTGATTTAAGCAAGTTTAGCTGTTCTTGTCCCTTGCTACCCATACACTTGATTCAATAATATGTATCGCGATTGATTTTTCTAGCTGTTCGCCTGTCCTTCTATCACCACTCCACAAATGCAGCACCCTGTACTCATCAAAAGGGCATTAATATCGTAGCGAGTATGATAGTTTGCTTTATTGATTTCCTTTCACGCGTCAAATATGAAATTTAATAAATGTCTGTCATTGGGGAAAAAAACATACATTTTTATTTGATAAAATGATATGGATCAACTGTTATTCAAAATTTGTAATTTCGTATATTACTGGTGATTGGCCTCATATTAATCGATCTTTTCGCCGCAATCGTTTCATTTGTAAACGTGCAAATTTTAAATAATTATTAATCGAATTATAATTGTCATGCAATGGCATTTTTTTTATTCTCTTAACATAATTTTCGGTGGGATTCCTGAAATCGTCACCCTGTTTTAAATTTCATATTTTACGTTTATCTTAAACTGTGTATTGCCCAAAATATGTGTCATGCGCATGCGCACACGACAGTGGCGCTCGGTTCACCATCTTAGCGTATAAGTGTCCGAATTTTACATTATATCAAGCATTATGGTTGTCGAAAAAAAAATCAATGCCTTTATGATGATAAGAAGAATAACATTCCACGAAAAATTTGTACAGTTGCTAAATACCATTTAAGAGAATATTACTCATACTTGCGCAACCCCACGGACAATATTCTGTCCGGTTGATTTTTTACAATACGCCGAGTTATGTTCCTTTTAGCTACCCGAATTATTTATTGTATTAATTTATTATATCCCGCCACAAAAAAAAAATATATTTTGAATTAAAATATCGATACAATTAACCTAATTAATGTACATCAAATTTGATAGAACTTTTATTGTCTCTGCTCTTCCCGGTATTGATTTTTGATCGCTGCTCCAATTCTTCGACTGATTTCACATGACTTCAGCACCTCTGGGACGATGTCGTTAGAGCAAACTGTCAGTAGTGCTAACTGTGCGCGATTGGTCGAATCGAAAGTTGTACGAGTAGTTAGTCCGTGCGTTTCTATTGGCTAGCTCGCCTTTGGAGAATGGAATGGAGTTTCGCACCAATCACGACCCAAAACTACTCTAGTGACAAGTGCTGGGACTTTGATGGTTCCAAATGCAGTTGCGAATGACTAACCCTAGATGGCGCCACACTCTATACCAGTATAGTTGTGTCGAGAAGCTAATGAGTCTTCTAGTCATGCTCGTGGCATTGTACAGTTGAGCGGTTTTTGGTTGTTAAACACTGAATCGATATCAGTCCAAAAAATTTGTTTTTGTCTCACACGTTTTCACACTTGTGCGGATCAAAATCACACGTTTTTACGTTTCACACTCCAAGTTTGCCAGCAATACAAAATTATAATCACGAAATCGTTCCCAACTCAAGACAGAACACATTCAAGCTTACTACCTACATTTATTATTTTAATACGTTTGCCAGATTTAAATTTTTTTTCACGATTATGGTTTTGAATCCATGTACCGTTTTTGCCAGATTTATCTCACTATACAAAAACCAGACATTTTGACAAGCCGCATCATTCATATCGTGTATTACGTCGATCATCACCTACTTTGAAACATTTCCCCTCTCCCCCTCATTCATTCACTATCGAATCAAGCTTATCCATTGTCAGGTCAGTGCAGGTCGCGGTATGTAATAGGAGACGCGAGGGTGAGATATGTAAGAAAGTACAGTAATTTTTAGATGTGGTATTCGATTATACCCGCCAATACTATATCGATCGTCTATGTACCCGATTGTAAGTGTAGTGTGTGATTTCAACTCCTTCGCTTTTGCGTGAGACGAGATGATGATGATTGTCGAGGATTTTGTGCATGTATACGGTATATATTATCGGCAGAGCTGATTTTTCTTCACACCTAATATACGTATGACTCTGGAGGAACGAGTGAAAAGAGAACGAATGAGTTTCTACTGGTGGGCCGCGTTGCAACGGCGTCAACGCAAATTTAATCAATTATAATTAAATGTTGAATGGGTGCATCACTTTAAAATATAAAAACGAAACTTCATCATTATAAAAAATACTGACAAATTAAAGTTAATGAACGTGAAAAATTAATTTTACAGTGCACCTCTCATGGGGCTTAAGAGTTCCCCTTAAAACTAGATTGCATTTAAATTAATTATGGCGAATTTGCGTTTAGAAATTTCAATGATGAAAAATAATTGTGTTGCGACGTGGCCACCAGGTGGCTGATGGTGAAGGTTTTTGCTAACAAATGTCGTATCTACAGTATTTTAATAAATTAACCTTTAATCGATTTTAAGATGGATAATGTATTTGAAATATTGACTTTAGGATGCTCTTTCGTTTACGAGGAGGTTAACACAAAACGCAAATGACATAGTTAAATTGATTCGGATAAATGATTTAAACCACACGATCCAAGAACGAAATAATAAGTCAATTCTGTCAAGCAAGAGAAAATTAATTACGTACGTGCAATTTATATTTGATCCTGCGGTCCAAATATTGCGATTTGGATTGACATTCGGGTAAATTGTATTATTGCTAATAATTTTTTTTGAACTTCACAGAAATTCGTAATCGTATCCGAACAATTAGCCTTGTCCAGCATTCTAACGATGATTTTTATAAAATTATTTAGAAATATATATTTGTGCTTTTTTAAATTTTGCCTAGAGCTAGCTGATCTAGTAGTGAAAGCTGCCGTTTAGTCAGATGTATGCCTATTGCTGCACTGAAAAGATTATGAGCAAAGCAAATAAATGCAAATTAACATCAAGATTCGAACGTATGAAGAAAACCTTCAGTATACGTATGTGTGTATGTGCGTTTCACTATTATAGAGAGCTTTCATTGAAACGTCTATAATTCCATTGGTTAAATCTTGTTGTGCTGGCTGCAATTATGTGACATTGAATGCTGGCCAAAGTTGTAGAAAAGCAGTAAATTAAAAATTAATTCTTAAAATGTAAGCTTAAAATTAAATTTCTATCAAAACCACAAACGTTCAAAATTAAAATACGAGCGTATGTATCTCAATAATTAAAATTTCGATTGTGACGTTACAAACAAAGCTCTCTATATTGTTCGCCAGATGAAAACTGATTACGTAAGTGCGCGTTGCGACGAAAAGGCCTTGAAATTTTTCATTCATTAATTATTCAATTTAGTTTCACGCGAGTGCGCAGCATTCTAGAATCACCAAATATTTTTTTCATCGTTTGTGAATTATTTTGCGAATTATCTATGGAAAAGTGAATTTTTGACTGACAAAGGAGTTTTCCGACAATACACTTATGATAAATAAGGTGACTTTGAGTACTGATCCTACGGGGAATACACAGCGTCAATAAATTGTAAACGTAACAAGTGCATGCGTTGGTGGTACTGTGTACATATTCACGTATATAAACTAGTTGTTTAGAGACCTGGCAAATCATCCAATCATCGATTAGCATCATTCCCTATCCAATATTGTATTCTGATATCATTGATCTCCGATAATTATTAACTCAACAATATGGCTAAGCGAATTTAATACATCGCTAAACTCCTGTTAAAAAATAAAATTGTGAATGACAGCAAATACATGTAGTTTGGTAAATATTTCTAGGTTCTACGTCTGAAAGAAATGAATTTGCGATTTTAACGATTGACGGCTTGGGCACGTTATATATTGAGCAGGGGGCTGAATTTTATGAGTAGAATGTCCGAGAGTCTGAGGTAATTTCGATATATTTTGATTAGAACAAGGAAGGAATTCGACAGGGGAAATAATTGGTTGAACCCAGTTGTAAGTGTGGCAAATATAAGAAGATTTGAGTGTTAAAAAATCATAAGTATAATCAGGTACCTACAGAATGGTTATCGATTTGAATCAACTAACGGATAAATTAGCCATCACCACCGATCTCATATTTTCAAGGCGAATGATAGCAAAATTTTGCAAAACTCCGAGAATAACATTTACATTTGATAGATCAAGTTTAAGCTACTAGTATTAAAGCGCTGTGACGCTGAGAAATAAGCTAACATTTTTTTTTTTTAAATATCCACCAGAAATTAAAATTTGATTGATGAGTAATTTTGTAACGAAAATATTGATGTCATTACGAAATTTCAAGAAATCGAAATTGAAATTGTATAGAACTGTTAAAAAATATATATACAAATTATGATTTGGTGGTTATGGTTAATATTTCCCCGAAATGCAGATTGCCGACAGTTATTGAATAACGAATATACTCCATAGCTTTTGAATTCAGATTGAATGTCTAGATGACAAATATAACCAAAAGAGCTCAGCTGACGCGCTGTTCAACCAACTGCACCAACATTAAACCGCATTAAGCATCTCTCACCACATGTCATCGTCAAATCGGCTGACGGTCAATTCAATCAACCATCATGGAAAGAGGGGATAGGCCTATACCACGACCTCGTACCACCTCATCCCCACCACCCACAACCCATAACCTAACCCATCCGCATTGAAATAACTTACTACCGGCGAATCTTTACATATTTGACCACTCTATACAGGGTATCACGACACTTCCATCCACGATACAGACAACCAAATATACTATATCTTAACTCGGGTGCGTTTATGTGTGTGTACAAGCGGGGCGCGTATATTTTGGTTTTGCTCACGCGCCCTTCTATATCGCTGATCACCACAATTACTCGCCCCAACCCCCCAGTTTCTACCTCCCTACGCGCACATTTCAACCAAAATGCACCCCCAAAAATACGACCAGGGGTTCTTCCGAGAGAACACCACAGTACATACTGTATACTGGGTCGCTATCCTTCAAAGCCAGACAGCGGCTTCTTCTTCTAACGATACATGGTGTAAATTTCTAATTTTAACCGTAATACGAATTTTTAAAAACAGAGTCAACTTTGTAACTTGTATAACAGGAGCAAAAATGTATTCTCCACAACCGCCCCGACTAACAACTACAACCCCTCCCTCTACCCTTCCCTCACCCCTCTATTCCTCTCCCATCCCCTCCTCTGCTCAATATTTTTAATATTGTAGATGGGTAGGTGTAATTAGTTCTCTCTAGTATCGATGTCGAATAATTTTTGTCAATTTTTCGGAAGGTTTCAATCCCTCGCCACTCGAGGGCCTTCGACACATCACGCCACAGTCTTTCAAAGTATTTTGCCAACGACACGCAATCTTATTTCCTACGAGACAATAAGACTGATTTGAATTCGCGGTATCAAAATATATATAGCGAGCGCCGATTTCGTGACGCGCCCGGCTGTAGATACGAGTGACCCGCGCATATAAAACATATAATATGTATAAGCGGGCACTCTCTCTCTATATATTTCTATATCTATACATATATGACGTCATCAGCAAACTCTATACCACACTATCGCATTTAGACGTAAGCGGCACCACCTATCTTTCGACGTTGTCCCTATTAATCGAACCTATTAGTGTCACCAGTCAAGAGAACATGTGAACTACTTGCTAATAAACGCGAATTTGACAGTGTCTTACTTGTAGACCGCCTGCTTTAGATGATCCCCTTGCGAAACTGCGAAGCAAAAAAAAATTGTTGACGAATTTTCAAATAACTGCTTTAGCTTGCAATTTTTTTTGGGTGAAGGACCGGTCATCAGTGATTGCGTATTGAATGCTTTATACAATTTTAAAATGTACACTTCCAAGATCAATTTAATTAAAAAAAATAATGGAATGTGTTCAAAATGATTTAGAGGCATTAACAATATTACAAATTATATTTTTTAATGCCAATAGCTTATAAAGAAAGTCGCGCTATTCGTATTTTGTTAAAAATTCCGGATGATCAATTCACAACTTTTTTTTATAACAACGTAAAAGTATTTTATAAGTTTTGTCGACAATTTTTTTTTACAATAAACGAATAACATTTTGAAAAAAAGTTCTCGTTCTTTATCCCTTTATGGTTAAATATAACCCGTTTCGGTTAAAGATAACCGAGTTCCTTTTTCGAAAATATCTCACAGCGTTTAATAAATATGTAGTTTCCATTTTTAATTACTATATGACCCTCTGTTATAATACAGTAATTATTGGTTAATAGTTCAGCTATAAAATAAACAAGCGTCATTTTTCAGGTAGTTGAGTTAGCAATGGATTTCTTCAAATAATTTATTTGCAAATTCAGGTTCACCCCCATTCCCTCACCTATACAAGTCTAACAGCTCGCCCGATTATCAGTTGAGTTTCAGTTTGAATTTTTTTTTATTTCAATCTGCGCGCTCGATGTGTCCCCTTTAGGAGCGTCGTACCTTATGATTCTCAATTAGTCTAATTATTGACGTGTGCGTGTGTTTACCGTTTACTTTTTAATCGCCGGTCGTCGCTAAAAGATACGCCGGTCACCCAATGTACAAATTGAGACGCGCGCGCTGGCCCAACGGACGTCACTTCCGCTCGAAGGATTTCGACTCGATGATGCCGCGCATGCGCATTCGGAGCACGTGCAACTGAGGCTGTTGACACACTCTGAGTCCCTCCCCCATTTTACAAATTATAATCTCTCCTCCCTCCCTCCAGCCCGATGTAAAAGTTTTACAAATATATCGTGAGTGACCTTTGCTGCGTCACTCGTATTTTTGTATATTGAGCTCGCCAGTGTGTGTATGCGTGCATTTGCGTTTGTGTTTGAAACCGTCGACAATAGATGGCGTTAGTGAGCATGACTGCGTGGCATCCGGACACGCAGATTTTGCACGATTTCACCACACAAACCAGTAATTGTATAACGTGAGGCCCGTACGGCGCGACCGTTCGTATTCCGATTCACTACATATATTTACGTAGATGATAGGTGAAACTTTTGAACTCGGATTCAGCCGAATCGAGTCAGTTAAATTAAATTCGGTTGGCCGAATATATATACTGTTTATCCGAGCTTGCACTGACTGACCCCCACCCTTGAAATCTACAATGACGAAACGATAAGTGTGCACTGTACTTTTACGGTGTTGACGCGATTTGAAGGAGTCTCAATGTGCTGGCAAAAGTAGGTCCTTCTAAAAAATGAAATATAATGGGTTGAACCCTAGGCATGCATTGAAACGATCAAATCTTGGGTAAATAATCGAAGCAAGGAAAATTGTACAGAAAATTGGGGAAAATGATTGAAATAATAAATTTGTGGCACGTCTTACGATAAAATAAATTATGCGATAGGCAAACCTCTCATGCAGCAGCTGACCCTTTCAGAAAAGAAAAGGTTGAAGTCGACGTTCTCACTCAGTAAATACAGAGTAGATATTGAAAAATTCAGTAAAGTATTTTAGGCTTTGTGACTGATGGTAGAGGCGATTTTAAATGCACATGTGTGTAAAAATTATCAACAGCATTTTGTAACAGTGAATAACATTTTGCCCTTTCCTGTGAAGATTTTCGGACCTTGCATTAACTCGTTCAATACTTGAAAATGGCACTAAAGTGTTGGCAAAATTGGCAGGATAACGTGGACATTTTTGGTGGGTATTGCCAACGTATAGGCACCAAGCGATAAATAGAACAAGAATTAAAAAAGACTGATCTATCGGTATGGTATTTGACGGACACGTGAGGGGAGGGAGGGGGGGGAGTAAAGAAAAGTTGGCTTCGACGATGGGGATGGTTAGAAGTGATTTTGGTCGATCCAAAAAAAAAAAAAGATTCGATCGAGAAATAGGAACGGTGACGTCAGGTGGGAGACACCGAACAGCGCATGTGCCGTGCTGTTTCGTGTCGTGCTGACGTCACTGATACAAGAATGTATACCTCAGATGTTTGATATGTGTTAGTCGTGTGATTGTCTTTGCGAAAATATAAAAAATAGAGTGCTGTGTTTACAGATATGAGCCGGCTAATAGCGGAGTGTGTACAATATATAAAAGTGAATAGGGGACTTTCCTTCAAAACGCACCAACTATTTCTCAAAATTTCTTCAATCAAATTTATCGAGCAATTCCGGTGTTTGGAAATGCCGTAATTGATTCCGGATTTTTTAAATATTATTTGAGATACCCGTTTTGCGCATAATGGGAAAGATTAATTTATTTCTAACTTTTTTTTTTGTTTGGCGCAAGAAGTCTGATAAGTAAAAGAAAATCGTGAAAATAAAATGTATATTGCTTAAATATGTTGGTGCGTTTTGAGTGGCGAACTGCTTGCTATTTCGATTAGTGTGAACTGTACTGTGTGTCTCTCTACATGCAGGTCTTGACAAATTGTCGCTGCTAGTTATACGAAAGGAAAATATACGAGAAGAATAGATGGATAAGTCCTTGTGATGGTGCGCGCCAGTAAAGGTCAACTAGACGTCGAGACTTGAATGTTTAGGTAAAGAATTGTAAATACTACTAGTATTATTATTAATATTGAAACGACTAACATTTACCGGTGTGTAAAGTGACTTTCTTTTCTTCGATAAAAAGAGACAAACAAGCGTGAGATGAAAAGCAACCCTTCCCTTTAAAATCGATTATTTAAATAACTATTTATGTCTGTTCCCATACAACGTTGACAGCTATAGGGCTTTCTTTGACTTTGGAGCACAACAATTTCATCAAATTATGAGAATGACCTTCCAACAAGCACCAATCACGATGCTCACATGCTTTCGTCCTTTATTATCATCCGGGACAGTATGTATAATTTGTGGAAGGTCTAATAACACATTCGATTGATAAATAGTCAGTCTAAACGTGAGAAAATCAAGTGATCATCAAAGCTAAATTACATTTATCATATACCATGTCAATTTTAATTATATCTGAGAAATATCCAGAAAACACATTGCAAAGCTTATCTAAATGTGTTGAAAATAAAATCAGAAAGAAAAAAACGTTTAACGACATTGTGCTATCACATTCTATTTTTTTTTTAAACTCTATATTGACATTAACATTTTTACAGAATTCCAAAGATTTGGATCAACCATGGTCTCAACAAAACATATTTTAAACGTCTCTGATCATGATAGAAGAAAATCGATTATAAGGGAAGGGTTGAAGAACAGGGTATAAATTGTGTTGGATTCGCAACAAACGACAGTTGACTTGTCGAGTTAAAATTTCGTTGAAACAGACGTTTTCAATGACGGTATCCTATTGTGCTATCAAATTTCTCCTGGAAAAAAAATATTAACACTTATAATAATGAACAAAAGTGATAGGATGGCGTTGTCAGGTTGAGTAGGACGATAATCAGGTTGAGGTTTCTGAAATTAAAGAAGAAAAATAATAAATGCATGCAAAAAGTATTGACTTTCATGATTTCTTTCTGGGCAAAGACCACAAATATAGCAAGGCACAAAATAGTGCAACAGCTTGACTTCGAATCGGGAGAAATAGATTGAACAAGTCTGTAATTGTAGACGATTGCTTTATTTCAAGATGGCGGAGAGACTCAAACGTTTCAAATTCTCGCAACGATATACAGTATAATATATGCTATACAATTGACCCCGCGGATGTGTGTGTATGTAATAATGTGTGTGGTGTCATCAGACAGCTAGAAATACGAATTACATGAGGGGAAAAAAAGTAGTCACGAAATAATAATTCGATGTTTTGTGTGTAAAAGTGTAACGATATGATAAGGCCCATTACGATTACAAGTGTAAGCGTTACCCTTCCCCCCCTTCCAAATTCCCTATTACCTCTCTCCCTCTACGATGCAAAAAGACGTCCACTTAAGCCTAGCTATACGACCACCATCACCACTTTTCCTTCCTTGAACCAGTTCTAAAGCCAGTATTTTATATGCCAGTAACGTTGATCAAACCCACACAAGAGTGGGTCGTATTGTCAAAGTAGGAATCATGACAGCTATCTTTCGAAACATGCAAGTAGTAGTAGTATGTTTTCATAGCTACCACCTTTAATTAATTGAGGAGAAGTGGTTAAATAAGTTGCGCTAGAGGTTGAGTTGATCAAATAATACTAAATTTGGCATGGCATTAATTGATTTGTCAAGATTTCAAACTTGATCAATTATTGTGCTGTCGTCTTGTCAGCGTCGTGGTAAAAGGGATAGGGGGAGAAAGGGACGCGGACATTCGTTTGTTTTTTAAAAAAACAACTCGCTCGATTTACCCCAGGATGCTGCTGTAGCCTTGTTGTAGCCTGTAGGAGTAGGCGACCTAACTTAAGTATTGTAAAAAATAAAAAAATGAAAATGTAATTAATTTAGTGCATTAATTCTGTAGAATAATAATTGTGTAGCATTTTATTACCCTCGTATTCCCATAATCATCGATCTTCATTGTAAACACATATGGCAAGTGGGCCCACTTGCGCGCGCACATCAATTGAGGGGTGCCACTTTGCTGATACCAGCAATGCTCTCTCGAACTTGCACACAACGTATGTCAGTCTTAATTTTATTTCCCCCGCAGCGCCTTTTTTTTCGCTTGCTTCGTGCTTTTACTCCGAATTTTCGATCCCTGCAATCATCACCCAAAAATATTTGCTTCTTTAAAAATCGACTGTACATCGTTATCGCTGTCGTTTATCGATCATGTGCATTTTATTTCTTTCCTTCTTTCTTTTTTCATAAGGAGGAGCCTATATACTTATAGTCCAGCCCCCCTCTCCCGTCGTAACTCATTCATTGGCCCCAGTTCCTTGCCACTCAAAACGGAGAAAATGTCGGCGTCATCCGAAATAAAGCTATATAACCCCAACTTATCATTCATACACCACCACATCATACCAGACATGACGTAATCCAACTCACACTAAGTCTTTTTTATTCTCTATGTAAATACACTTTCAAGAGTCACTCCCCCCTCCCCATCCCATACCCAATTGTACTATAAATCCTTTTAGTTTTAACGTGTGAAACTATAAATATAAATATTATATATATAAATATATATATATATATATAGATATAAGACCAGGTACCTCATAAGCTGTGTGTGTTGATAAATTATCACAATTTGCTGTTATCAATTTTAGCAGCCAGATCTTCTCATGATTAATTGTCAGTTTTCTCTTGTGTGAATGAATGATCAGCATATTCTTTTTTTTTCTCCCTATATATATTGTTCTCCAGGAGGTTGCATTTCTATTTTTTAAGCATTGTTTTGTTTTAGAAAATTTGTGTCTTGGCATCAACGATTTACTTGACAAATTAGCCTGGAACTTCTATTGTACATGACCTAATTTTTCGAAAAATATTGATTAATTATATAATTTTCCTTAATTTATACGCATACACTTTATGTAAGTTTAAAATATTACTATTTTGGGTTGCCTATCTACTTGTATGTTCTAAAAAAATATCTTTTGTTGTCTCCTTTAGAGAGATAACACTTTTACCTCAAAAATTTATTCATTTAATTAATATTTTCTACGTTCATGAAAATGGTTGATGTTTAGGTAAACAAAACGAGAATTTTTGTAAGCGTCGTTGCGCAGAGTTATTTATAGTTTCAGGAATCATTACTAATAATCCAATTAACTTTTATCTTCGTAGAAACAGGAAACTCATTGCTTAGGTTACGTCATATGACTTAAGGCTGCTATAGTTCAATACCGATTTAGGTAAAAATGAAAAAGGAAAACTGTTTGTAACTATGTTTACTACAATCCAGGGTCAAATTTTCATCCCCTCCGTTTCTCATGTGTTCCTCCCCACCTACCCTCTCCCTTTCCCGATCCACCTTTAAACTTCCTACCCATTTTAGATATCTTTCACCTTTCTCACTGAACTATTTTTTATGTGTCCTTTCTTAAAACTTCATGTTAGTAGCATACATAACGTCTCTATGAGCTATTGGTTTTGACGTCTTGTTGGAAACGAATCTTTGTGATCATGTGTGTTAATAGTACTTGTATTACTTTTGACTTACCAAAAAATGTTCAGTAAAATTTTGTGGCATATACTCGAATTCACTGTGTTATTTTACACTTTTTGATTTATTTACTCTAGAAAGTGAAACGATCACTAATCCAGACGAATCAATCGACCAATTTGATATACCATAGGTTTTTCGGATCCATTAGTGCCTCGTTTTCCAAACTGTGCTCCGCGTAACCCTTAGGGCTCCTCTGCCATTTCCCATGGGTCCGCGGCCGCTCCTGGAAAATAAAATAAATAATACAACGTTATTTTTCTTGTATGACAGGAGGCTCCGCCATTGAAATTGGTTGCCTCTAAAGGGCTCCGTGATTGAAATTGGTTATAAAAGGGGCTCCGCGGGTTAAAAGATTTGGGAAACACCGCATTACAAGCACATTTACAATTTTATAAATCTCAAGTCTAAAACAGGTGGTCAAATTCATGTGATGAGGCAAATCAAGATTATATCAATCACTTCTGATTTTTATCGTATTCTATAGGAAATGGGTATCAAATTGTTTGCTTGGTGAGTCTCGTAGCGAAGCAAAAATAAGCAATTTTATGCTGTGTTCTCTCTACATGTATGATAAAATAGCAACAGAAACAGATGCATTTATAATTATTGATCATCTTTTTATTACCAATTAAACCTAAAATAGTCATAAAACCTCTATACTTATCAACAACGGTAATTAAACCAATAAGCAAGTATTACGTTAAATGGAGTTAGTAAAATATTCTTAATGCTGTGCTATTTTTCCAATTTTAATGAACTTCATACATTTTATCAAACTACCATAAACATGGTAGGAAAACAATACAGTAGGCGGTTAAAACTAGAGGATGTGCTTTGTGGATCTCTTAGACATGAGACCATATTTTTTGGAGATGGATGATGGCAGCAACTATTTGTAAGTACACTTAAATATTATTTTGAGATTGGCCATTGCGTACTAATCAACATCATCTTAATCGAACATTTGTATAATTTTTAGAATCTACCTTTTGTTTTTTCTCCGTGTCACTGACTCAACTCCGCGCGTTAAACTCCGACTATAATTTTAGGGTCGCAACTCGCCCTATAATGCGTGGATCACTTAACCATGCTGATCTATTTTTTTTTTTGGAGATGCATTCGATTGGCGAACAACCGGCACAGCAGCACCTATTCTGTAAGTATAATCTCATACTATTTTCAGATTGACCATTGCGCATTAATCAACATCATCTTTCGAATCTGCCTTTTGTTTTTTCCGTGTCACTGTGTTGAACGCCGACTATAATTTTAGGGACGCAACTCGCCCTAACATTAGCTTCGGCTATGCGTCCTCGCCCACCCTCACCTCCCCCACGCCTTATTTCCCTTTGTCCCTAAATCCAAGAAAATCCGCATTTAAATGACGGGTTACAAATTTCCTATAGATACGGGGGCCTGCCTCGAGTCTTACGTGAATGTGTGTGTGTGTGTGTGTGTGCCGGAGCTAGTTGACCGATGTGCAACCGCCTAGCGAAGGGACGATAAATTTCCAACTTCCGAAATCCTCTAATCTGAGCGCTGCCAGAGGTATTTTCCTATGCGTACGGCGGCCCCATGGTTCGCCTGCGCGCTCGTCGTTCCCCTGCAACTATGATAAAAGTGGCACTCGAAAATAAATGGGTACCTCCTAACGTCATTAATCATTCGTCTGATTATACCCCTTGCGGTACAGGCTATAAATTAATATCGCCAAAAGGAAGTGCGTCATCTATACGCGTAGACGCCGTGGCGTACACACTTTTTGAGAGCTGTCCAAACAACGGCCCTCAGGGCCACTTGAAACCTGTAGCCACCCTGTGTAAGAAAGGCCCATTTATAGGAGGGGCATGATATATCTTTCTGGTATGGTGGGAGTTAAAAAATTATATTTTCTGTGTGATTTTTTAGGCAGATTTCATCAAATTTATTTTATAAGAATATTTTATTTAATCCTACTCGTAGATCGTGTATAACTATTTTTTTGTCATGACGATCAAAGAAAAAGCAGTGAAAAACAGCCTTAAATATCAGATACAATTTTTAAACAGTTTATTCAATCGTCTGACTATTTTTAGTGCAACTTCTAGCATGATGCGTTGGAACGTCATGTATTATTAATACCTTGGTTTGACAAATGTCCAATAGCGTGAGTGGTTGCATCTTGTATTGGGTTCGTTTGACCAAAATCCCGTCGTTTATGATGAATTATTTCTCTTCGATATTTTGATACACGTCACCAAATGGAAAATCTAGGATAAACGAAATAATTTGTTAAACAAATATGTAGTTCTTGGCAAATAAAAAATTAAAAAATATATTTATCCGCGTTCAGGACCTTTTGTAAGGACCACTTGCATCTTTTGCAAGGACCACTTACATCATCCATTGTGTTAATACTAAGATAAAACCTTAGATAAAATATTTGTCCAATTTTCGCCACTCAAAAGTGAAAACCCGATACATGATTAAGTCTATTTTGAAATTATCTCAAAAATCAACACCCAAATAATTCAAGTGTCGAAGAACGCGGAAGGTTTTTCAACCGAAAGAAATGAACCGGTCGGCATATTGCCATTTCAAACAGTTGGCCGTGTTGCCAACTTTGTTTCCCAGGGGGCGTTGTCTACCCATCTCAACATGCAAATACATCGGGCCGACGCAACATCCCTACATTCTTCGCAACTCCCTCCCCTCCCAGCGCCACCAACCTTCCTCTCTCCCCAACACGCACAAACTAATCTATAAGCAAAAAATGCGAGTCGGGGCTGCGGACACGGTCATTAGTCATCCAGGAGTCCGGGGCACACACACACACACACATGCACGCCAGGCTCGGTTCAAGTTTTTCCTTTCGTTGCCGATCAAAACGTTCTTTGTCAGGGCGTCTCGCCGGCCACAAATCAAAGTCGGGGAGAAAAAGTGTCGATTCGACCGGGGCCAACAGGAAAATGTCAGTTGGTGTGGAGGCAGGCTTGGAGACTCCGCTTTGCTACACGAGGCACATAGAGGGGATGGAGGAAAGCATGGAGGTGGTGGTGGTGGGCTGTTCGATGATGGCGGACAGGAAAGGTGCAGTGCGCATGCGTCGCGCAGCGAGCTCCCCGCAATGGTGATCCATCATTCGGTGGTCCGGCGTTTTGGACACCACCACCGCAATCCTCCGTTGGTGTTGTGTGCACGTATTGGTCTTAAGCCTATATCCGTAGACAACAGGGTTATACGTTTTGTTTCGCTCCCTCGTCCCCGCTCTTGCTCCCTTCCCGCCCGCCACCCACACGCCCTCAAGATTCCCAGAAAAATTGCCACGATACAGCGAATCAACGATAATATGAGTTTTTGGTCTTGCAAAAATTCGTGATGTCGTTACACCATAATTAATTCAAATTTGTTATTCTTGGTTGTCATCAAGGCATTAACGTTTGCTTTAATTGATTTGAAAATTGTTTTCAAATTTTTGGAGGCAATTTGCTTTCTTTCCTACCAAAAACCAGCATATTTTTTATTATAATGTGCTTATCGTTTACTATCTACCGTAAATCCGAGTGTGATTGCATGCTTATAAAATTATTTTAATTGAAGGACGATTCAATTTTAACGATACAGATGACCATGTGGTTTATAGTTCTCGCACATTGCAAAATTTACTTATTAGAAATTGGAACAATTGTTTATCAAGTACTTGACATTTTCGAATGCATGCGTGCAAGTGAGGAAAATAACAAATATAACCTACAGAACATGTAATTGAATACAGTTACGTCTGTGACGTTAGTTCTCTATTCACTGTTCAAAAGAATGACTCAACGGAGGCAAATGTATTTTTGACCAGAATTTAAGGCGTGGACGTCCGACTAGAGGCACTGGCCTTGAATGCGGAGGTTAAGAATGGATTTACTGACCCCTTCCTTCCACAAACGACCGCAACTGCCCCACTTCCAGGTGGTGTAATGCCATTGTTACACAACGCCCCTGCGAAGCCCCTGCAGCGTTGTGTTCTCAAAGGTAAGCCTGAGAAAAGCAAATAGCTGCGAATCTGTCAGCCGGCAGCGGTATACTTCATGTATTTGTGAATTATTCTAAAAAAAGGTTAAATTTATTATTTGTAAATTACTTGCAAAATTTTCGTTCAATTATTATGGGGCTGATTTTAGGACGACTTTGAATTTAAACGGATGCGGAATATGCTCTGAATAGCATCGAAAAGAAAAATGACTGAGTCTGACAACTCTCGGATATAAAATAAGTGATAATTATTTTCGTAGCTGTTCCGGAACATGTTCCACATTAATTAATTTCTATTAAACAAAATGGTTTATTAATAATGACATTTCTTTGGCAGTGCAGTCCTGACGTTGTCCAATTACTCCTGAAACAATAAAAAACCCAGTTAATACAGATGTAAAACAAACACCTCATCTCATAAATTTTGGCACGCGTAACAATTTTATGTTTTCTCCATTTTTTTGGAATTTCACGTGCTTTAAATAATTTCTGTTAAAAAAATAGGCTGCAGAATATTTTGTATCGAAATATTAATCTGACAAAAAAATAAATGCGTCAGCGCTTTTCCTAACGCAATTTCGAATACTGGAATTTACTGAGCGTAAGCGTGCCACGAGCAAAATACTTGTATGATATCGCTTATTTACCAGATGAAAAAGAAAAAGAAAAACTTGCGTATACAGATATTGATCGGGAAGTGTGTGAGCGTCAGGTGCGTAACAGAGTGATTGCCTGTCTAGAATGATTGAGTTTATCTAGAAATTCTTCAGCGATCGTGCCTGCGCATAATCAGATATTCACACATTCTCGACAGCCTGAAGATTTTATGGAGAGCCCAGAGCGAGTGGAAGAGTACAACAACTGGATTGGATGTAACATAATATGGTAAGTGAATGGATACTTTAACTTTTCTCCTATGGATTTCTTGATCAAATAATTGAAAATAGCGGATATTTAGAGCTATGGACATTGCACGCTTGACAATTCAATCGACGAAATACTAATCTGGCTGCCTCATTAAGATACTGTTTAATACCGGTAAACATGATGTAACTTTTTGAATATTGCACGATTCACGCAAAATTCTCGAGAAAATACATGTAGGATTGATATACTTATATGTTAAACTTTTTTAGTTTGTACTAAGTTTATTGTATTTGTTAGTTTATAACGTATTTCAATTAAAAAAAAAAAATGTCGTGTTTTTTATCCTGTGGCTGATAGATTAAAAGTATTGAACTTGTTTGAGAAAAACTGATTAAACATAAGTAAAATCAGCGATTTAAAGTCCAATAGTAAGACACTTTTAACTTATTCTCTATGTTTAACTGGTTTACTTATTTGGTTAGTTAATATATATAACAGTTAAATACGTAAAATTGTACGAACCAATGGCTCAGTGGGTATGGGGACATGCTACGAAACCAACGGTCCCGGGTTCGATTCAAGGCGCAGGCTTTCGTTCATTCGTTAGCCTGGGGTACTGGCGTCGCCCCTGAGCTTCCATTAGGGAGTCCAGAGCTTA
>JAUJYS010000133.1:0-30370 GCA_033995665.1 Melogona broelemanni | reverse complement strand
ATTTTTTGCAATTCACGTGCTGCTGCAATTTGCGCGCTTCAGCTGCATTCGCCGCGATTATTCGCCTAGTGAAATACCGCCTTTAACGAGTCTCGCCGCAAAAACGAACTTGTTTTGTTCATCAGGCGGGCCAGTGTACTCATCATCCATGTTCTCTCACCCGACCATTGTTTATTTCGCCCATCTTGTAGCAGCATTCGTGAGACTTGGCCTTTCGGGGTTGCCAATGTTATGCAAGCATAACAAATGGGCATTCTGTAATCGCCAACTGCATTGGGCTTAGTCCATCAACAACTTTTTGACAAAATGGAAGAATTGCTTGCGAACAAACGACATTTATAATTACTTAAATAATTATCTTTAAAAAAAAAAATTAATAACACTAGACGTTCTTAATGGTATATAATAACACAAATAAGACTTCGTCATATTTTTTGAGTCGCGCAAAAATATCCCAGCTTGTTCGAGCGGCAAAAAGTCACTCGGTGCGAACAAACAAGTACGACCAGACGAAAGCGGCGTCACCCGCACTCTTCCCAACCGTCCACCGATTTTTAAAGCCAGGAGTCATTCGCCCGCGTTAAAAGTTACGTTTAGCCCGCTTACGCCTCCGTGGTACCACAGATACGCACGATTTTTTTTTTATTTTCTTCTTTCTACCTGTAACAAGTCTCCCCTCCCCCTTACCGCACGGCCACTACTACAGTTTGTTTCCATGACAACCGAGCCGCCACCGCCACCATCAGCAAGGCTCCTGGTCCACACATGCATACAAGGAAAAATGGCGGTCATGTGAGGCCCGCCCGTACGGCGTTCCCACACTGTCTTCTGCATGCCAATTATTATGCTAGCGGGCGAACGGAGCTCAAAGAGCATTTACCCCCCTCACCCCTCATCCTCTCCACCCGCCCTCTTCTGCCAAAAGCCACCACCACCATCCACTCGCCATCCTTCACCCCCTCTGATTTTATGCCGCCTTACGTACTACCTACCTGCGACTAATATTTTCCCCTGCGCCAAACGATCTTCACGTACGTGGTCGTGAACCGTAAGAGCAAATAGGGTGCACCGCGCCCGCGTTACTACAGAGCCGCGAAAATTCACTCCAAAAAACTATCATAGCAAAACAAACACATGGAAACCTCAATTGACTACTCAATTACGTATTTCTTGTCTGACGATTTTCTGGACAGTTTTAAAAAAAGAAAAACGTACCGGTATGTATCAGATATAAGCCAGCAAAATTAATTCCCTCATTTCTCAAGATTCCAATCAGTTGAAAAACGTAACATCTGGTTCAGATGTGACGTGTTTATTCATTGGAGTTGACCCCAACCATCAGACGCATAAACGCTCTGAAGTATATATCATTAAAAAGCACCAAAGTCATCAGGTCTCGTGCCTCATCAGGAACTATTTTGTTGCAGTTCACCAGCTTTAAACTATATTTGTGGACGACGGACAAAGAGCGGCGCTGCTGTCGACATCGATTCTCAATCGCGTTCAAAGAGCCTGGCTTTGCCGCTGCCTGTGCGCCGTAAACTTTCAGGAATGCTTTTGCCCTGCCCCCCCTGGCGGACGGAGAAGCAAACTGCAAAAGACGTATACATAAAAAACCAGTTTCTAACTTTTCTGCTGGAGAACGTCGCCGTGTCTTCGATGAAGTCCGTGCCTCAGCAAGGCCCAAGGGGACGACCACTCACTCTCGTGCCTCATCGTCCCCTCCTCTTTTCCCCTTCTCCATCTCCCTACCTGGCTTTGTCGAGTTTTAAATAATAATATTCTTCCCTTGAACTCAGTAGGAAAAAAATCGGCGCCATCTTGTCACGTTCCCAATGGGGGAAAGAAAATGGCGCATTTTGTGAGCACATGAATATACTAAAACTGTTCAAAACACCTCGTGTTCATGTATTTCCTCAAACAATTTGATACATTTTTTAACTGCTGGTTAATTTGGACGGAGAAGATGCTGACAGTTTATTCGTTTCTAAGGAACGAACTGCGACCAGACGCCTGAACTCTTAATAAGAATGAAACATTGCACGGGGTTCCTTTTCTTGTTTTTTTTTTAACTTAATCTCTCCTCGCTTTATAAATTGCACAGAGAATTAATTACGAGTAGCTTCCACCAAAGCAGAAGTACAAAAGGAAGACAAGGAAAGAAGAAAAAAACCACATTAAACAAGTGTAGAGCTACATCGTTTTGTAAGAGTTTAATCACTCTGACCCCCTAGTTTACGTGAAAGTCGGTTCGGTCTTTGAGACAAGAGCGCGTTAGACATTTCGGGCGCTTCGTACGTATGAAATTCAGCAGCCAACCGAGAGAAACGTAGACGGCCGCCCCCAGTCACTGGAAGAACTTCGAAATGGATTTGGAAAGAAGGCACTTCGGTCGGACGTTCTCCCTCCCGGACAAGACTGTCCGATTCAGAGGATGCGCCATGGAGGACAGCCACAACGCCAAGATGGATGATGGTCTTGGATAGGAAGATGGCCTAGCAAGATGGAACGTGTAACAAAATAGGATATCCTCCTCAGACCCAGCGCGTCTGAATTAGTCCCAAATTTTCATTTCATTTTATATCCACTGGACACAATCCATAATCAAAGACATGCACTGGATCGATTTTCAAATTTAATTTTCGGATATCATGTCGTACCGTACCAGACGTGTCGATTGATCTAGATTTAGGTTAATATGCTACTCAAAAAAATATAGCACTGCTTTAAAACTATTTATAGTGCGGAGAAGGTCTTAGGAAGAAAAGGGGTGGTGGAAAACGTCCATTCACCTTGCGAGTTGCGACTAGCCAAGTATACGGCGGCGCATCACGTCACGTCATACCCCCCTCTTGGACTTGGGAGAGTTGTATCTGGCTGGTCCGGGACACGGTATTACAACCCCCTCGCTGTTGTCAGGTTCCTCGCACCACCTACTAGTCACGTTGATTAACAAATGTAATTGCACGTTGCCGGCGAATTACGACAACTCTCCCGTCTGGGGCGAAGAGCGAGTGGGGCGCCACCGTTGACGTTCTCTCGTGAAAGTTGAGATTCTCCTCCCCCCGACAACTACTGACGCCGTAGGTGGGACCCGAAATTGAAAAATACAAGACTTCGGTGCACGCAACCCCGAGACATGTCGCTGCGGCGGGATCTTCTGTGGGCCCACCATCTATAGCTCCTTAAGCGATTGTCTGAGAGTGTTTAGGTACCTAACGCTAAGAACAACCCAAGGCTTTACCCGAACAGAAATTGTGCCTCAACACCTGATGACAACCCTTATAGACCAATTTCGCATCAATGGGAAATTCATAATTCCATTTTATTTCGAGCAATAATTTGCCGACATGAGAAAATAATTGTTATGGCTTCCAAAATTGTAATTCCAGTTCGAAAGCCACATTGTTAAATTTTGTATCGATTAAAGTGCGATTAAATCGATCAAAATTGAAAAATTTGCCATCATATAAATTCAAAGTTAAGTACATAGAAAATGCTGCGAAATTATCCATGCGAAGGAAATGCCACGGTTATACATGTGTATGTCGACTGCCGCGGTGTCACTCCGCCCAAATAAAGACGTCAGGTTTTGACAGATGCGTGCGGGCGCCGTCCGCAAAACGCGGTGGCAACAGCTAACAACAAACAAACATCAAAACACGTTCTAATTTACGCGTGTATCTCGGTCGGCCGATCGGTGCGGCGATCTCACGGTTAACCAATCACTTATCGGCAAGTTGTCGAACAGCTTCGAAATGCCAACTGTCAACAGGTATTATACATGCAATCCTATTTTACATGCGTGTATTCCGGAACCAATTTCTGTTAATTACAATTCAGATACATTCGCGGCTGGCAGGGCGGTCCAGCGATCGCCGGTTTGCGCCATACAGCTTTGTGCCATTCGATTTCCATGGGACCGCTGATGGTGTTTCCATGTAGATGCTAATTTTTCACTTTAACACTTGCGAGCCGCCATAATCCTACAAAACACAAGGCATTCCATTGTGAATTTTTCACCGTGTCCGATAGATTTCAGAATCGGTATTTTCGAATGTTTTCGCAACAGAAATGGTGAAAAGGATCGCGTCAATTTTGGAAAATTCTAGTAGCTAAAAATGCAAACAAACTGTCAAACAAACAAGCTGCAAAATTGGAGCCGCGAATAAAAGTGAATGAGAAGCCGGGTATAACGGAAGTCGCACGTATACATTTGGAACTATGTGTTCACGAACCAATGTCGTGCAAAAGGCGCCGTTTGACGCTCTAGTGCGACACAACCAAAATGGATACGATCAGCCGTGATGAGATGGCCGAGCACTCAACTATGAACAGGGGTTGATGCACGTGAGAACGTTCGATAAAGTTTCTCTCGAGAGCGAGCTTTGTGTATTCCCATGAAAGACACTAATCAACCTTAATATGGACCGAGATCTTTACATGCACCACGGCAGAGAGCTCCATTCACTTAGGTGCACACAACGCTTGGTCGTAAAATAAGCCTAGTTATATATATACCAGTCGTCGTCTAATAAATAACGGATGGCCTATATTTATGATTTCTTCGTCCCACACTACAAAGTTTAAAAAAAATAGGTGGACAAGTTTAATGTTCTCGTCACGAAATTGTCACTGATTGTCGAAAACTGGATTCTGCCGTGTGTATATCTGTAGTCCTCCCTATACGCGAATTAGATATTACGAACGGCGTGCATAGCCTTGTTCATATACATGCATGCATATATTCTGCGACTATCTATTTCATACGACTTCCGCCTCTTTTTATCGCTTTTTTTTTTGTAATTAGCGTATTTAAAAAGTAGTCGAGCCGCGCTGTCGTTGATCCAATTAAAGAGACTACGATTTTCACACGGACTAGTACATGCAACAGCTGCAGTAACTCATTCATCATTTTCCTAAATAGGGAATGGGTTGCGAGTTGGCAACGTCAATCAGACCACGTAATTCGTCGACTATGAATCTACAAATCTCACGATTTTTCGGGTAATTGTCAATTCGACATTACTCGAATGATGTAATCGGCTTTAACAAGGTGTATCGATTATCACAAATCAGTAAGTTCCTAAACTTACCGATTGATCGATTAGTCGGTCAGATTCGATTCGCTCACTTCGTTCAACCCGAATTCTTATTCAAGTGCATTTAACAAAAACAAACAAAACAGCTCGAAACTATTTTCGAGGAAGGTACGCTTTTTTGTTCTTGTAGACGTAAATGGTCGGAGAATCAAGATTAATGATCCAGTTTGTTGAATGCGAGGAATCCACCAAATCGCATATTTTATTCCGGTTGCTTTCGCGAAAACCTTTTTTTAATGCGTTTTTTTCTCTTCGTTTTCTCTAGTCTCCTTTGGTAATCTCACGTCTGGCGTTGACATAACCGACAGACACAGAAAAGCCGAGTTTTTGCTGGCGCTTTTTTTTTTCATCAACGTCCACGCCGACATTCCAGAAGACTCTAAATTACTAGGACGAAAGAAGTTTACCCTCTCTCCCCTCCTTATCCAGCTCTTTTCCTCGCGTTCAACTTCTGTTGTCCCTTGCCAATCTTACCATTGACAAGACTTGACGCGACGCGAACCCTTCATGAAGAAACATAGCTAACAGGTAACCGATTTAAAAAGCGGCTACTGAAAGAAGTGTTCGCCCCGTGTCCAGCAATTTGGTTACCGTTTTTTTACGACAAAAACCAACCACTACACGTTACAACAACGGCTACAATCTGGAAATGGCTCCGGGGGCCCCTATGCGCGCGGGTGAAACCAATTTCGCCTTCCCAAAACTTTTATCAAATTAACTTTTTTGGCTCGGCAACAATTTAAACGCCTGCCGAAAAGTGGTCCTCCCCTTCATACGTGAACACAGGCCAACGTCTATAAACTCGTTACATTGTAATTCGGCCAAATTTTTCGGCGACCCTTCAAAGTGTCCGCCGCGGGGGCAAATAGACGAGCTCGCCACCGAACTTGGACCCAACGACTTGTATGAATCTTCAGGTGGGGGTATTACGAACCTCGAAAAGAGGTAGGGGGATCACGGTGGTGTAATAACCCATCATTTCGTGCTCGACCAAAAGTAATCAGCCCCATAACGGGCCCCATTAGTCCCATAGGGCCCCATGGGCCTCGCCAATTTGGCACCTACGCCACCACAGGGATACGGTGATTTTTTTGGGGGGGTTGGATGCTGATGGGTGTCTGTTAGGATTGGAAGAAAAGAGGGTAATTAAGTACGGGAGTAGTTTTTAATGAAACAAAGAGGGGTGGGTGGGTGTACGGGTGTATTTGAAGGCAGAAGAGGTATGTCGAGGTATTCGTCTGGGTGAATGCGCATCTTATATGGAAGAAAAGGTAAGCAAAAATAGTAATAATAATAATGTCGGACAAGAAAATAATTTTCGGAAAAAAGCTCGCCCAACAATAAAGCTGGAGTTAATGAAGAACGGGGACGGTTGAATGAAGGAATATAAATGATAGCGGATGTAGGGGGATTTCAGAGGGAACCGACAATCTGAATCCTCACCAGACCACTACGCATCCTCGACAATTTAGTTCCTACCCAGTTTTAAAAATTGGTGAGAAAAGACGTGATCAATCGGTATTGTTTTGGACGTTGACCAAAAAAAAAAACCTCCGGAAACCAGAAGACTAATTGGCGGCCGAATCTGCATCGATTTCCCGCATGCTAATCCGATAGTCCACTCGTGCTCAACTCAGTTCCCACGTCCACGAAGGCAAAATGAGTGGTCTCACCACGCTTGGTAATTTCCAAGCCTGGTCGAGCAAGTGGGCGCAAATCAACGAAGGTGGACGAGCAAGTGCGCACAGGTGATCCGATACAGGCGACGTTTTTTTCCAACTCATGACGTAATTGGCGCACGAGTCAGTCAAAGGACAAGTCGAGCGGGGCAACGGATACGTCAACAAAAACGAGAGAGGGACAACAGGGCAAGGTGAGGGCGGAGAGAGAAAACAATGGCGCGGCGAAGGAATTCAAGCAGAAATCCATTACCAGCCCCCTCGTGAGCACAGAATCTCTCGCTCGTTCTTCAGATTTTTTCCCCCCTCACCAACTCACCTACACTATTTTTTTTGGTGAAAAAGTGCTCAACAAAAAAATAAAACGATGGATAGCTCGGTTACCACCTGTTGCTTGTATGTGCTAGCCAACAACCAAACGCATATCTAATTCGCGCATCTTCATCGTATTTTTATGTGGAGGGGACAAAGGCAACCTTTTATTAGTGTCAATGTTTACTATCCTACATACTCCTGGGCCAAACCTGCCCTAGCATAAAACAGCGAGCGCCTTTTAAAATTACGAGTCGATTTGGTAGTTAAGAGTGGCTTTGGTCAACCACATCGGGGTTCATCACTTGCAAACATGTTTTGTGACTCTCGATTCACCACACCTCATTCATGACGACTGACTTTTACGAGACTTCATTACATGACGCAGACACTTTTACTCTGTTGTGTGTGTTTTTTTTTATAAACAAAATTTAGGAATGGTTTGGCAAAGATCACATCGCGATTTGAACGAAATAGACGAAAAACATCTGACTCCCTCAAGTTGGAAAACTAAGAGACGATCGAGGTAAAGGGGGCTGGCTGTCCCCTTTCCTCGGCCATGATTCGAAATCCTTAAATGCAAGTCCGTCACGTTTCGCCAACAGTCAAGACAAGGTCAGAAAAGTCTCATTTTGAGCGCAACCCCATTTTCGGTATAATACGCCAAAAAAAACAAGCTAATAACACGTATTCTATTGGCATCATTTCGTGAAAGCGTTCGACCAAGTAGAGCTCGATTCACAAAAGGTACGAAATGGAAAACTAACTTAACGTCCAAATATGGCTTAATTTTAAGAGCCAAAGTGAAAGTCATTTTTAAAAAAGCACAGTTGCAATAAAACAATGGGGAATAATTTCGATTTCTGATCAAATTGCGACTGAAATCGTTAAAAACTCAACTAAGCACAGTTGAAACTTCACCTCCCGTCACCTTTATCACCTGTGTTGACACCTCTCGCGGAACAATAACAAAGTAAGGTGTGAGCGGCGGTTTTCCCCGAGTCAACAGGCCATCACCTGTTTTGGTGCAAAAGTGGATAAAGAACAGCAGCACAAGTACGAAAAGAGAGGAGAAAAAAAGCCCGGTTCACTCGGTCGACTCTGAAATATCTAAACGTGTCAGATTCAATGTTTTGCAGTCGCTGCATTCAAGCGAGACGGCGACAGGCTTCGTTGGCCGATTACACACACACCCCGCGAGCCCGCGCGGCTACTACAATGTTGCATAAATTTGACGCTAGTCGCGCATCGACGACAGTGGCACACCACAGAAGACCTGCCAGGTGAGACGACCAACTGTCACGAGGGCGAACAGGCTCAAAATACAAACACAATAAAATGGAAAAAAATTAGTTCATGTCAAAATTGGACGTCCATTAAAACATGCCATTCAACAAAAAAAAAAAAAAAAAAAGTTGAATCTAGGAATTCTTTCGCTTGTGCATGCATAGATCTGTAATTCCCGAAAAACGATTAAGATGTTGGCCGACATGCATCTTCATCGTTCATAGTCGCTTTTGTACGCACGGTGTTACGACGGTGGCCTTTCATGTTCCCATCGCTTTTGTACACACGTGTATATACGATTGCGCATTTTATCACCGGTCGGGATCTCTCACTCGCCAGTAACACAACCGCAGATGAGAGAAAATATTCCAATTTCGCCGAGCAGCGCGATCAAAAAACGTAATCTCGCCATCATCATTTGCGTTGGCGTTTTGTCAACTCACGCCTTCGAGAAAACGAGAGAAAGAATTTTTTTTTCCACTCCAACTTTCGAGAGATAACATCTTGTTGGTCTAGATCACGTTTCTGTCGGGGGATATCTGCGGGTCAGAAGCAATTTCAGTCGGAATCCATCACTCGACGTGCCCGTAATAAATTTCAACCGAAAAAGCACTCACGCTTTGAACACATGGAACCCAATATGCCTTGCACGCATGAATTTCTGCCAAATATTGAAGTCCTAATCTAAGAAATTCTGCATTTGGCCGAATAAATTATTATACTCAACTAGACACTTACTGAAAAAGCAGTAATCGGAATTTTCCTAAAGTAGCTTATTAGAAAATAATATTAGTTAAAAACAACTCAATCTATTTTTTTTTTAAATACTTATAAAATTAAAAAAACGGCAAAATAATTCAAATTTCTTACTGTTATCACGCTCCCTATCTAATGTGTCAGTCACTTGGTACCAAGTCGAAAATTGGCACCCAGGCCACCTGAAACAGCTATTGTAAAAATCGTTAGCAATCGTAACCCAAATGTCGTGCACGCTAAGGCGCCACAATTTATACACAGAATAATCAAATCAGCCTATATCCTTCCCCCTACCTCAAATTTAGAAACCCTATATTCAAACAAGCATTTCGCTTAATAGAGTTCGACACTTTCACGCGCGTTCCATCACCAGGCAGAAAAACGCGCGAATCGTGATCGATTTTACAATGCTCATCATCATCACCAATAGCTTGATTTTTCACTCAACAAACCCCCATGCGCGGCGCGAGTGTGAAACGCGTTCGAATTAAATACAATCGCGGCACCAATTTACCTGTTCACATTGTGCCAGTTATTTAGCGAATCCCGACGCCCCCCCCTCCCCATACCTCACCTATGCGGGCATACACAAACGCACATTGCATATGGCTGCCATTCGCGCAAATACGCATTCCGTATACCGACATTATGTATGAAATCGTGTCTGTGTACCACGCATATCTGGACTAATGAAACTCCATATGCGCCCAGTTGTAAAAAATTGCGTAATCACCGCCCTCGCCAGCTTGAAATGGACTTTAACCCTCCTTAGACCAACCACCTGATTGCTTTTAAAGTACCAAAAAATGCAGTCTATCTCCTTAAAAAATATTTTTGTTTCAAAACATCCCGATGTTGTTTCGAGCGCAGAAGGATCTCGATTGGAGCACAATCGTGTAACGAATTTTGTCGCGGCACTTGACTAAGAAAAATTATCCTCATCAAAGGATGCGTGATCTCAAGAAGATATAACGAGGGGGAGGTGGCGAGTAACAGTTTCCTGTCGAATAAAAATGTTTCGTCTATCCGTTCCCCGTACACGTTTATGATTATGAGTTGAGAAGTCATTTTAAAAACTTACATTTTGCCCTATCTCGCGTATACGTTTATACCGTTGCCGGGACAAGGCACGACTTTCTGGTAGATCATAATTACATCGAGGCGGCCCAAGTGTGCGTGCCTATTTATTTTTCTAGGTTAAAAACGTTGGCTTCAGTACAGCCTTATGCAAGCGCCCGCTGCATGTATGATTGGATGGTGCTGGGAGGAGAGGGGGCGGGGACGAGGTTCTCTGACGTAAATAGACTGGCCCGAATCACACATTTTCGAGAGAAATTATGCAAATTTGGTAGACTGCAATTTTTTTTTGGTTGCGTCTGGAATTAGCGTTGAGAGAACGTGCTCTAATTCGTTGTCAATCTATGGTGTTCTATTTTCGGTCTTTTAAGACACTTGCTCCAATCACGATGACTGATGAGCCTCATTACAAAAACAAGTGTACAAAAAACAAGCTGTAGGGATTTCCTAGAATTTTCCCCAGCACCAGTAACAGTGGGAAAATTAAAAACTGTACAAAAAATACTTGATGAAATTTTATTTCCTGAAACGGCCAATGCTTTCAAGAAGAATTTTTGATTAAAAACAATATTAACGAATGTTTCTCTCCAAATAAAAAATTAAAAATTACTGCAAAATATTCAGGAAATCAATGATTTGAAATTAATGACATATTTGTCTCAACGACAAATGCTTCTATTTTATTTATCCAGATTGCTTCTACTTTTCAAACAATTTCAGGATATTTTCAGGCAATCCACCAACTTGATCTCATCAGCTCACACAGAAAGAATGGCTGAGAACAAAAAATCCTTCATACATCATGGCAGGAAAACGGTTAACGTAATTCTTCATTATTGTAATTGTTTTTTTTTTGTTCTTCTTGCCGATGGATGGTGGAGGGAAGCAGGCGCAACGCGTTTCCTAATCTGTATAGCAGTCACGAGAGAAGAACGCAAGAGAGACGGCATGATCTGGAATCATCGAACCAGCCTGACCTGCAACAAAATAATATGCACGATTGCAATATACCCACGAGGCAGTCTGCCTACACGAGTCATTATCCTCCCCGCGAGAGCGCGCCACCGACGATTGGTGTGTTGTTACACTTATGGGAACGACTTGGAAGAAAAAGAGCCTGAGAATTATTAGCAGCATCGATGGCAAATGGATTACGCGTTATATAGCCCGTGGAACTAATGGTATTTCGCCGCTTCACCACTGATGCGTGACTGACAGGTATATAAGGCCTACATTGTATATTTTTAGGCGATATACGAATATACGGAGACGTACAAAGGGACAACCCCCACCACCATCTACCCTGATGATTAACAACACGCAATCGAACATGATGTAACACAGGATCATCTAATTTGCATAAAATAATTCATGCACCATTGACCACAAGTGTTGATATTTTTCAGACACAATTACAGATCAGAAATCGGCGGTAAAGCAGCAAACCTTCAACAAGACGCAAACATTGCAAGATGAGTTGTGAACAGTCACAAATAAAATGCAAATTATGATGGTAATTAATGTTTTTGTGATTAAGCTTGATTTTTCTATAAATTTTGTTAAACTTTGAAGAGACGATCATTGATTGTCAATTATTATATATTTTTTTTTAAATACGCTTAGTGCAAGTGTGTTTGTAAAATAACCCCTTTGCTCATTGGCCTCAGAGGAACCAAAAAGGATTTCAGATTTTCCAAAAAAAAACTTCCTCACCGCAAAAAAGGGGTTATCGTGTGAATTGAAAAAGCGCATGGGGGCAGCGAGATTCAAGGGTGAAGGGAGGAAAGGGGAGGGGCTGCAGGTGGGTGTAGAAGTGGTGCGTGATTGCGGGTAAGACTTCTAGTACGGTGGGAAGGATGTTTACACGGGCACCCAGGCGAAGCGATGTGAAAACTATTTCTCGAGTGGCGCCCTTACCGAATGTACATAGATAGCGAGTGGGCGGGCGCGGAATTCGTTCTCTCTCTTTTAAAAAGACGAGCTCAGAAATGCACTTTCTCGGTCGGGTCTCTTCTTCTTCCAAGACAGTCGCGCCGAGATATTAAGAACGAGTGAGTGAAAGTGTGTGCGCGGCGATCGTGAGAGCCTTCTTGAGGAAAAACCCCTCTCGAAAAAATCTCGAGCCCCACTTTTCCTTTTTATACTCGTGTGACGAAACAAGTACGGGACGAGTGATAGTTTCGAAATTATCGATGACCTTCTATCATCGATGGCGAAATGAAAGCTTAGTCTATCTAGTAATCTAAATAAAATGATAAGTACATGTATCGATAGTATTTCTGAACAATCACCCATCCGTAATAAGAGAGCTTCGACCCTTCAAAAAATGCATCATTTCGAGTGCTCATTTTGTATTTTGAACAGATACTCCAAAGCTAGGGTGAGTGAGCGCTGATGGGGATACGATGTTTTAAGATGATTCTCTGCTTCGCCCAACCAGTTTGCAGCATAGGCGTCGTCCCCTTTCAACCAACCCCCCTCTTCCCAGCAACCCTTTTCGCATCGTGAAGAGTTCTGTGCCATTTCAAGAGTTTCGGGATTGATAAGACTTGTGGATAATCGCACGCAAAGATGCATGAAAGCCTCTGCGTTGCCCACTCTTTCAATGGCACGAAAAGGAAGTACATGTAGTGTTTCATGACAAAGAAAATCGACTAATGTCAGAGCCTCTTCCAAAGAAAACTCTGCTCAAGTACATGAGGAGCCCCACGAATGAATGACACCATAATTTGACCACACACGATCGAAGGAGTGTCACGTGGATTAATTAGTCCGTCACCCCACGTCCGTGCGCACTCGTGGGCGAGGTCTATCTATAGCACCTATTCATGTTTCTAGCTCTGACACCAGAGACAACTAATTAGCTGTTCTTCCTGCAGAAGAAGATACAGCTGACATGGCCGCATCCGGACACTGACAGAACAAAAAAAAACGGTGATGCGCATTTCTTCGAATGTCTGCACGCGCAGCGTCCCACGAACAGCTCAATCGCAACGCTCGGGACAGATCAAGTCGTTCGGGAATTCATTGAGATTGGCCCGCCCAGCACCAACACTACTTGATCATTTTGACTTGCCCCAGACTCGACGTGATAAAAGACGTGTCCAGTGGGAGCTCACCATGGAACCTCAATCTCCCCGAGAGAATTTTTCCCCCAGCCACCCAACAATAGAAACAGCTAAACGACGGATTTAGCGAGGGGCGTGTCCGAAAATCGAACCAACACTGTCATCCATCAACGGATGGCACCGTTTTTGGCCCGTTATTCCCCATTTTGCATTTTACAAAGTAGCACAGTCAGACATAGCGGAATTATTCCAACTGCACCCTCGCAAATTCTTCAGCGACAGGTCGGGCCGTACTCGAAATTCGTCGTTTAACGTCTTAAGTAAAACCCCTTTGTCAGTGTGTACGTTGGGAATTAAAGCCACCTACGGCGCTGCGGTTGCGGTCGCTAATCGCTAATCGCGTAGGTTTGACCAGCGATTTTTTTTTTTTTTTGTAAAGACATCTTAAATCTTCTCCTTACGAATTTACAAAGGTGTTTTTCTTTTCCAGTCTTCCTCTTCCAAAAATGAAGATGAGAAACGAGTTGTAGCGACCCCCAACCTCGTACCGGTCCCGTACGGCACATTTCGAGATGGTCAGTCGTAAGTACAACGCCCATTGTGCTCCGCACAAAAATGTGGGTCGATTTTAATCCTCATCATCTACCGTTTTATACAGGTGAATCGCGCGTGTTTCGCCAACAGCGGGTCAATCATGAGGCGACGTGGCGAGCGTGGTGTTCTATGGAAATGGTGGTATTTGGCAATGGTTTTCGTGTTTCCAGTTCCGACATCCACCCCAATCGGTTGCAACTTACAAGCTCATCATCTACGTGAGGGTGCGCCTACGTTTCACTCGCCAATGAAGTTCGAATAAATCGGTCGGTTGTCTTGCTACGACGATGCAGCGTGCATGCCGAACGAGCGTGCGCCACTTTGCTTGCCAAAAAAGTTCGAGTTGGTCAGGAGCTTAACGAACAACGAGCGGATGCTGGTCATTAGCGCTTCTTGTGAATGGGACGGCGGCCTGTCATTAGATTTGTGATTGAAGTCACGCACGAAAATACTAAAATTGTGCAAGCTAATAAGTTACGATTTCAGTTTTGCAATATTTAGAAAACGTCACTAACTGAACCAATATATATGTAAGAGGAGTAATGGCTCCAACAGAAGACACGAAATTCCTTCTACATTTCTTATGAAAATGCACTCAATTTTCAAACCATTAATACCTTCCATGTGAACACTTAAATTGAAAACTAACTGTGGAAATAACATTTTGCCAAACAAATTAATTAATATAACTTATTGAGATCCCACCAAATTTTGTAATCACTGGCCGCCGCCAAAAGTCCCGCCTCCTAATCAAATGCGTGAGTGAAAAAAAGGTGGCCAGCCAGCAGCGGATTCACAATTCTCTTTCTCATGGAAGAAACAAACGAGCTCTGAGAGAGATGATTATAAAATTGAGTTTGACCAGTGTAGGCGGTGATCTGGGACCTATTTTTCATCCAACGCTTACTCACACACAAGTGTACATGCATGCATGTGTGCGTGCAGCCATAGCAAACCACTTTATACACTTTTTTATTATTCTATTCGTGCTGGAGTCGTGCATTTTTGTGTATATGTTCAAGTCACCCCCAGGCGACTATATTTCGACAAGAAGTGTGTGTTTCTGCGCGGACAATTATTGAAAGATAAATACGTCCGCATAACCGAAAACTCATTACGTATGCTCGAGTGTTCTGGTTCGTTCTTACTTCTTTCGATTCTGTCAAAAGTTATAAGTTATACTGTCCTGTAGCGAAAATTAAGGCAAACTAATTATCGGGATTACCACTGCAAATCCATTTTTTATCGACCCTAAACAAAGTCCGTCGACTCTTAACCTTAAACAAATTCACCAAATTAAAAAAAATTAATGTATACAATTCCGAGTACCTACAATTAGTTTGCTAATTTAAATTTCCACAGCTAATCTCAAGTCACATTTTGCTGATGTAATTCAACATATTTTATTTTTGTTTATAAAAATATTATCCCTTTGTTCCAAGTTTATTTACGGTCACTTGTAATAAACTGGCAACGTGAGCAAGGCAGTTACGAATACCAGCCTTGAATTTACATGTGCACTAATTACGCCGGTACGGCATAAGACTCTTAGAAGACAAAAACCCGAAATTACGCGGCTCGGAGCATTATCCAACAACAACAACGAAACATTAAAACAACGCACTCGGTATAACGAACATTCGGATTAATCACGCCATTAAACAGTCAGCGCGCCCATTAAACAAAGGAAGGATTGCGTGGATGAAAGAATGAATGTCTGAGCTCAATTAATCCCTAAGTCAATATTACACGAAAGCCAAACTCCCGTCCTGCCAATCCCACCGACATCAACCACGGTAAAGAAACGCAACAAAGAGATTATCGGCTCGCTATTACCCTTCGCTGAAAAAAATCTTTGACCCGCGATCTTAATTTGCTCTAGGAGATCTTACCGGATTACGATTAGCCGATATTCATATCCGAAGTAAGATTATGCGATCGCGTCGGCCACCGAGAAGCAGCCAACTAGGTAGGCTTACTCGAACGTCAGTTACCTCGTTGCTAACCCATCAAAGGCATCAAAAGTTATTTCCCTCCTAGGAATGACTTGGAGCATTTCCGGCCAAAGTGGGTCGATCAAAATTCGGTCAGTTATTAGATCGAAGCGAGCGCATTTTCATTCTTGGCACTAGCAAAGTTGCAGTTGCATACCGGGTGGGTGCGTCTGGACAACGAAAGCCCACCGGCGTCCCCGAAACAAACAACCCGCTCGACCCAACGTTTTGCAACGTCAGCAACGCTGGGAGCCACTAATCGTACTGGAAAATTAAGCTATTATGTCTTCATCCTCAAGAACCAAACGCCTAAACGGTTTCTTTGCCTGTACATGTTTTTACTGTTTTTATTTTCTGACCTGCGGTAAAAGTAAACAAATGATAAAATTGCGCTCGAACTAAAATAAAATTATAGTAAAATTTAACTTTCCCCAATGGACAATTCCCCAAAGCACACTGCATGGTGGTTGGTATTCATCCGACGTGGAGAGAAGGGTCAATTCGAAATGCACAACCGTTTAGCAAATATTAAACGAAACTAGGTTATGGCACGATACGACTCTCTTTCGTATGCACCGATCATGACGCTATACCCATTTTTTAATGGGGTCATGACAAAGCGAACCCGGTAACCTTATAGCGTCGTCGCACACCTCTCGAAAAACTCTTTACACTTGGTTCACTATGCCACACGAGCAGCATCTCGTATATTATTTTGGTTCGTGCGCATTTGCCTACGCTTTCGTAGTTTACTTTTTACCCGATGAAATAAAAATTCGGCATCGGCGGCGTGAGGGGGCGTTCGCCTCGTTTGATGATGGGCGTATATATAGAATTCGATATGCCCTCTCGCTAATCTTGATTTCGAGCATGCTTGCCATTAAGCACGACCCGCGGCATCACGATTTTTCCATGTAAGACTTGTACGGGTTTGAAAAACTGCGAGTAGACATGGGTTATTATCCTTGGAATGCGTGGGCATGATCGTCGAGGTGTGCTGATAAAAAGAAGCAAATCAATATAAAATCTGGCAATGGTATTCGTAGCACTGATCGTGATGATTAATGAATATGGAATCGCATTTTGAAATAATCACAAGCGTAGCAGTATTTAAAAATTACTAAGTTATCAGAATATCAGAAATAAAATGTCTCTCTACCGTTGTTATCAATCGTCATTCTGACGTGACGTCAGAAAAACGACCGCCCATCCAATATACATAATTATCATACATTTGCAACGCATAAAACCAAATTGCGCTAAATATAGAGAACGCAAGGTTGCCCCAGTCCAATAGAAAGTTTTTTTCACGCAAAAAAATATATTTATTTCAATCCAGTAATAATAAGAACAACCGGACACGCATGACGCAGTCAGTAGTTATAAATACATGCATACAGATATAGCGTGTCTAAACCTGACGTGCATTTAGAGTTCCACAAACAGCAGTTGTTATCAGGCTATCTCTTTGTGGGTCCTCCCGCTTGTCGCCGCCGGATCGTACAGAGGAATCGTACGCAATTAAAAATAAATTTCATGCAATTACTACTTTAGCCGATCACCAATCAATCAGACAGTGAGTAGAAAATAGCCCGACGGATTGCAATAACGAATATTTACAGTTCCTCGCCATAGAATTACATTCCGGAAACAAAGAAATCAAAAGTTTAATAACGTATAGCTTAAAAACTCTTGACGTTGACTAAATTTATCCTTTCTTGTTCCTGCCGCCGCCAATCATTTTAAAAAAAATGATGCCTCGTGAATTAAATGTCGTCACAACCCTGCTAAAATCCGCAACATTTCTTAACAGAACTTTCGCTGCCAACAAACTTACACGCAATCTTACCGAAATAATAATAAATAAGAAGAAAAAAAAATGCAAAAACTCTCCACACATCACTGACACACATATCCAATAGGCGTGCGGTCGGCATTGAAAAATAAGTAAATTGGTCATCAAATAATAGAATAACGAGAAACACGCTCTCTCTATCACTCTCAACTTTCTTTCTCTCCTCTTCACCCCACCAATATTCAAAAGGAAAAAAAAAAAGACCGTACAACAAGAGTCGAGCAAATTAGCCATTTTGAGAGAAAATCTAAGAAAAATTGGACAAAACCCGCATTACACGCGACCACTGCTACTACTAGCCTAATAATAATGCATGTACGCGAGCCAACCGCATCGAGTTTTGGTAAATAATTGCGCGCTCCAGTGGAGACGGGACAACAAGACAAGAAGCACGCACGCACCTCGTCAATCCAGCACATGGCTCGGCAAGGTAAGCGAGAAAAAACGCAACCGGCGCACGTAATGCACGCGACCGTGAATCAGTGGGTAGTGGTGGTGTCCTCCACATACAGGCAATATTTAAGTGCATTTTCGATTAAGATGGTAATAACGCAGTTTCCAAACTGATTGATTCGCCGCCTGCACCTGGCTAATGTGAAACGACAATGCAAATGTTCCATTCGTATTTAATATAGACATTCTGATCACACAGGTCTGTCCATTTTGGACGAGCCAAATTTGATAAAAGAAAAAAAATTGAATGAACGAGATTGTTAAACATTTGGTGACGTCAATATAGGCTCAAGACAGGTGAAGAATTAAAGGTAAGTTTACTGATAAAATAAAATAAATTAAGTATCAGTAAATTTAAATTTGAACAAAAAAAAAAAAGAGAGAAACGGTTTTTGAAAAACCAAATAGTCGCCCGATTTGAGCCCACGGTTCATCGAAATTGAACACAAACATCACAGAACTTGATAAAATTAGAAATTCTGGGAAAGCTACTCGAGTGGTGAGAATGGCAAAGGGGGCAAGACTCCGCGCTCCAACACCGACGTTAATAGCCCCAAAAAAAAGATGGACAAAACAAGATATTTGTGTGTCCAAGTCGACCTTGCTCAGCGGCGACCACCAGTTGGCGTGCCGCACGCCATCGGCATCCTTAACCACTGTTTCGCAGACTAAAAACGCATTACGACAGCACAAAAGACGAAAAGCTGACTGCCCCCTGTGAATGGGGTCAGGAACACACACCAGTTTAGTGAATTTTAGTCCACGTGAAACGATGACTAACCCAGGAGTTGGAGCGTTTACATTAATATCAAGCGGACACGAAAAAATTTCGTCGATAGAGGTCAAAGCCATTTTCATATTTTTACTTCGTGATTGTGCTTTGATCTGTATGCGCGTGGCATAACGCGGCATCTTTTCCCACCGGTCTTGCCGTTAAAACGAAAATCATCGTACAGTATTATTATCCCATCACGTCGCTGCCAAATTTTAAGACTACGTCCAGCTACTTACTTGTGCCTGGATGAAAGTTGTCTTTCAATTTTACAAAGTAAAATTGTTTGCCCATCTCTTTTTTTTTTGTCATTTCACTTTTAAAAAGACACCATATTTTTATTTAATTTAATTAACCTAGCTAATGGCCAAAACCATTTTTAAAAAAATTAGATTGTTTCAAAGTTCAGTATACTCTGGGAAAAAAATTCCTGACAAATTTGTCTCAATAAATGGAAATCTGTCATAGACTACGAATGACTTAATTATTATTTTTTTTCTTATGTAACGCGTCTTTGGACTTGGAAGCCATTTCCCAGTCTCGGTTCCCCGGACTCCGAAGTGTTAAACCGCAGAGATGGCATGAGATTAACTGGAGCAGCCATACCAAACAGAGAGATCTGGAAATGCGTTACCGAGATTACATGCTTCGTGAATTGTTTCACTTCGGTTGCGAGTGTGGGTATGTATGTGGAAAAAGCCCACGTTTACGCTACGCAAAGCGTTAAATGGGCGGCTTTCAGACAGAGATGATAGGTATCTCTTTGTTTACACATGTATTAAATACATGACGCCACATACACACAAACACCTTATTGAATCGAATCATTAGCATTCCTCTTGTTTGGCGTTAGAAACGACTGCATTCGGGGATTAGCCACGCTGGTCGAAACAAATAACCAAAAACGCTACTTGCGCGTATCGACCGATCACTGTTGGTGGTCGATGCGTGTTAATAAAAAAAGGAGGGCTAGTACAACTTGTCGGCAATTCGCGTGCTTTTGCGTGTTCAGATCCGAATCAAACGCGTTTTATAATGCGGTGTAAAAAGCCATTCGCAAAAAGGTTCGCCGGCGCCTGGTAGGAGACCAGATTCGTATCGCGTTGGAGAATTTCTACGGAGACAGAATTTTTTTTGCCGTTTTTACCAATCAGAGATTACGAACTTCTACAGTTTGAATGTTTGAAGGGGGAGAAAAAAAAGTCGATTCTGGCAGTAAAGCATCCGCCATGTCTATCGACCTTCAGCACACAAACGGCAGCTGTGTAAATAATAAAAGTATTACACACGTTTCAATACGAGTGGAATCTAACGGAAAATTGTAGATAGATAGGAGGTGGAAAATTGTAGGCCGACAAAGACACGCCTGTAACAAATGGAGATGCCAATACAGTACATACCAGAAAAACCATTACTAAAATAGTGTGTAGCACCTCAAATATCTTAACTATTCAATATAAAGTGTAGAAAAATGAATGAAACATAAACATTTGATTTTTTTTAATATTCATCTGCAACGAAACTTAATATTATTCACCAAAAAATTTCTTTCATCGAAATCCAAGAATGATCAACCGCACAATTAAATAGATTTTAAACAGGCAACTTCGTTTGTGGACGGAAAAATTAACAACATAGGCAAAGAGATAATCGATTGTTGGTAGGAGGGTTTCGACTGGAATTCACAAGAGGGAATTTTCGATTATTATCTTTTTTTAATTTTCGTTTCCCTTCACCGACGGATGAATACGCAGCCAGGTAAGACAGACAAGCCTATTCAACCGAAGACCTTAGTGAGGGGGGAAGCAACAACAAAAAAACCAAATCTCCTTTCCGCCGCCCGGTTCGCACGATGCCACCAGACCAACTCAACTCAACCTGCCTCGGAACCACACATCATCAACGCACACACGCAATATACACGTTGTTGGCTACCAGAGGGCGCGCGCGTTTGTAAGCGTGCGCGGGGCTCGAGGGGGGAAAAGTTTCTGGCTCGTCCGAAAGAAATTTTCTTTTGATAAAAGCAACAAAGAATTTTTTCGGAGGTGGGGGCGCCTTGGAAGGATGGAGGGACGGAAGAGAAGGCCGGGCCGACGAAATATGAAAAGAAAAGAAGCGAGGAGAAAAAAAAATCTATGGCGCAACCCAGGTACACACGGCTGATAAGCGGTGAAACCAACAACCATCAAGAAAAAAAAAAAGTTTAGAGCAACCCCCTACTCTGCACGCTAATATTATTACATCCAAAACGAGATTTTTCTTTTGCTTCATAATCTAGGGTGGGCCCAATCCAGTGGCCACACTGAAAGTGTCAGATGCGAGAAGCCCAGACAAGACGAAGTAGCAGAACAAGTCTCGACTGACGGTCTTGAAAAAACAAGACTCGACAACTTCTCGATTTGGGTACACAAACCACTTTGGCGATTCGAAACGAGATTGAGAAAACATACCCAGTAACCACAAATAGTTTCACCATGTATCCAGTGAGATGGCGCTGCGGACGCTCGATACGAGTTCCCAACAAGTCATATGGACGATGCTTCGCCACTCATCGCTTATTAGCTACCTGGTTGGTATCCCCGAAAGTAACCGGTAGCAAAAAACAGGGAACACGTTTTTTATATTTTTTTCGGCGCTACATAGAAGGCTACTTATTGTGTGTGCCTCTTTTAAATGCTGGGAAGATGGAATCTTGAGAACACCCATGATTGACACTGGTGGTGGTTACGACTGGCGATGAATTTCAATAAGACCCCCATCCGTAAATCGCCTGAGTCAACCCATCCATAAGGCAGCACGGGCGATGCTACAGAACATGCGTTTATCTACAGGCACGCGCCGAGGGACGGCAGCGCACCCCATGTTGTTCTGCTGATTGAGTGTCGTGAGCAAAGTCGCAGGAGCCTTTTTTCCAATACATTAAATGCTGGCACTGAAGCTGAATGGTGCGAGAATTTTGATTTTCACATGGACGTTGGCCTTCGTGAATTAATAAATTTTGCAGCGAAAAAAATTAAGACGTCAATCTTCTGAGTAGAGACCAATCTCGTAAAAGAAAAAAACGCAATGGAAAATAATTACGATAACGCCAACTCTTACGCAGGTAAGAGACAAGGACATTAGCAAACGTACGCAAAATCGGTGATGATATTCCATCACAGCTCGATTATACATATGCATTACTTTCCAAAATAATTGTTCCCATCAGTTCCTCGTATTAAAAAGAATAATGAATCAAGAGTAAACAATACTTGGAAAGTAAGCGTTAATAACAACGGCGCCTCATTACTGTCCGGCCGACGAAGGAGCATTCAACTCTATCTCATATCGGTACAAGATCGAGTTTTCCCCCCTCCCTTTAAACAATGTTGGAACTTCCTACAGTATGAATACAAAAAATCCACATCGTGCACGAACCACACAGCTAACCTCGCGTTATCTCTGCAATGGGGGTCGATGATGCCAGCTAGCTCGGGCAGACGGTTTTGAATGCCGATGCACGAGCATAGGTGAAAAACCTACCAGTGCAGGCGAACCCACCACAGGTCTACATCCTCCAGAAAAACACCTGCCACCAACCACCAATGGGCAGCAGCAAGTAGTACAACACATTTTCATAACACTTCCCCACCCAAAAAAAAAAAAAAACCAAAACGGAAGCTGACTATTGAGGCAGACGTTATTACATGAAATAGGGTGGCAGTATAGAATTATATGAAGGGGGATATACCAGCTACCTGCTGTTGTCCTTAATGAAATCTGACTGTGGGGAGAGAACTTAGTTCGTGGTCGTGACATTCTTAGGTTAGGGGTGCGTTCCTATTAACCTGACAGCGTTGGGCAACAAGTAATAGGCATACATACTGTAATGAACTTTGGTCAATGTAATGGAGATTAAAATTAATATTCAGAAGAAATAAAGTACGGATAGTGATCTGTCTTGATTTTTTTATGATTCGGTTTTGAACTAGTTTGAATCGATAAATAACGTTTTTGGTCGCATATACTTCGTTTCCTCGGAAAATTAATTTTGTTCTGCAAAACAGCTTCGAATCCATCGTTTTAATGTATAATGGAGATTTCTAATACGGTTTTCAATAAACAGGACTAGAAAAATAGTGGTTCGACAAACTCAAACTTATTAAGCCAACGCGAGTCCATTTTCGATTTCGTGACGCATCCCTAAGCGAGCTCGACCATAGACTGGACGTCCACGATCTCAACAACGGACGCAGTGGACCACCAACCCAGTCAATGGACAGGAAGCGAGAACCGTGCGCGCGCACACACACACCAATGGGAACAAAACGAGCACTAGTTTGTCCACCTTCAGAAAAATTAAGGAAGGGGAGAAAAAAGCTAGGGGAATGCGTAAAGCGGGGCTGGTAACGGTTGGCGACACCCCACTATCCTATACCCCCAACGTTCAACGACGTTATACTGTAGAGAGACTGAAGTAGCCCACCCTCCCTTGCGTGAACTGGAGGCGACTTCCTCGCTAGTCTTAATTGGAATTAAATATCTAGCGCGGGGCAATGCGAATATCCTCCTGAGACTTCTTAGTCTACACAAGCAACCTGTCCTGTGTCACAAATTTAAATAACCGTTTTTGCCTGACAGCACAATATAACGTATTTCCCACAAATTGCGCTCATTGAAGTATCGAAATCACAAACAGTCCATTTAGTGGTGGTCGCCAGGACTTAGGATGACCAAGAGAGGAAGTGGGTTGGGTTCCTTCACTAAATCGTGGGCACCCCGATACGAGAGTACGAGGGTGCTGCTGGGTCACTCTCCCTCCCACCCCTCGATGTCCCTGCACCCATCACAAGGGGAAGTGAACATCGCTGAAAACACAGTGATGTGAGTGCCAAGAAAAATTCACAACACTCTAGTGCTATTTCAACGTGAAACCACTTCAAACGTAAACTCAAAGCCGTTAACAGGCATTGATACAAAATCCGACGGCACTATAATTATGTTGTATCAGAAAAAAAGTTCGTAGCGATATAAAATTAATTTCTAAATATCGCGTGACAAATAAAACAGACTGCTGAATCGAGTTGACAAAGAAAAATAAAACAATTTCATTGACTGGTTTTGTGTGCTAGAAATTTACGAATGGCCGAAAGAGCAGTAGAAAAAGAAAAAAAGGTATCTACGAACGACTCCGTGTCTGTCCGCATTTGCATCTCGAGACAGCGGTGAACCACACTACACAAGGCAAATTGGCTTCTCCTCACAAGAGATGGGGTCGAATTCCTTTGGCGACGCGGGACACCGTTGGTAGGCTGGCGTAGAAAACCCGAGGGGGGGCCAACGTTGGAAAAAGGAACGACGCCACGCCTTAGAGACGTTTTCTGATGGAGCCAGAAGATTACAGTAAAAGGCGACGACTACATTCAAAGTGGCCAGCGTCTCTCCTTCCCCCTGCTACTTCAACGTTTCAAGAGCAAAAAAATGCCATCCCTCATTTATTATAACGTACTAACGACTGCGAACGCCGTGAGCAAACACGTAGAGCAAATAAATAACAATAAAGAATGAAACTAACTCAAACTGGCAACATTAAGTGCGATCGTCTGGCGAAATGCTTTCTGCGAGAGCAAATTTTTTTAACTTTGTTCATCCGACATGCCAACACTAAAGCATAGAAATACTGTCGTAATGATTGATTGGTAAACAAAATTGACAGGTTTTTTTTCCAGTATAGTGGTCATTAGGTTTCCATTTGCCATAAGCAATTCTTATTACAAAATTCCGTTTTTGTTTTCGACCATTGAAATTAGAAAGTAAAGCGAATCTGGGCTTTGATAGAAGGGAGGAGATGATAAAATTAATTTTGGCAACCCAGATGGCGATGGTGACATAAAAACAAGACCAAAATGGCCGAACTTGAATCGGAACCGTATACACCGGAAATTGCGATTAAGGAGTCAGGTCTAATTTGTCTGGTCGGTCTCACCAACCCCCACGCGTTGTTTCCCACCAAACAGGGAAGGAAAAGGAACAAACGAGGAAAATGGACCGAGGGAACTTCTCTCTCTCTCTCTCGACCACCAAAATCCACGCATTTGATGTATCGGGGGAAAATTATAGAGCAGTGGGGGGTGGAGAGGCCCATGTCACGCAATTTGAATGAAGCGAACAGAAAAGTGAAATCGCGGCGAAATGGTCTCACGGGTCCTCCTCCGAAAAATGTTCGTGCACGCACACACGGACAATTGAAACCGATTAATTAAGCTCCGAACCGAGAGCTTAATATGCGATAAAAACTGTCATCACCGATCCTCAATTACGTGTATCCGCGCCTCAACATTATAGTAATTATCGCATCGACAACCAGGAAAAAAAAAAGAGGTTATGCACATGCCAAAAAGCAGCTTTGGCGGAGGGATTCTTCCGTTTCTGCGCTTCATCTACATGTATACATGTACGAGTTCACGTATAGTGCGCTGCTGTTTGATGCGGCCTCCGCTGCCTTTTTTAAACAAAATAAGTCAACATTTTGGCCAGTCATTCAACGTTTGCCAACTCGAATGCAAACGAGAGGAAAAACACTGGCACATTCTGAGACCTTAGACCAGACTGCAGGCAAGTTTATATCGATGGTGAATGAACAAGTTCGACAAGACGCTGTTTAAAATGTCAGAAAATCAAAACTCGGCAAAGTCCATGCCATCATTAAGATATTAATAAAAAAAAATATTTATCAGTTCTGCGCTTTAAACACTAGGTGACGGGTCAGATTGACACTTGACAGGAAATTAAGCATAGCTAAATATATGATAAAATTGTTTACAAATTAATTAAAATTAAAATCAAAAATAATTTTAAAACCATATCATATATATTTTTTCTTTCGTGGAGGAGAAACTAGAGAAACTGGTCTCCGGGAAACTGTCCGTGCTGGCGAAAAAATACACTCAGTCTTCCGGTTCGTCCATAGGGCCGCCTACACATACGACTGCCGTAGCAAGCCGGGCATAATTGTCGCCGCAATTACACCTCGCCGTCATAACTCGCATGCACCGGATGTAGAGCGATGGGACTCGTGCGCGAAGGCACTTGCGCGCTACCGTGCGACGGAGCGCGCGTGAGCCTCTCTCCCACCAATGCGCTCAACAACAAAACGCGCGATGCCGATTATTGTTCGCTATTGTTTAAAGAGCATGTATAGCTTTACTACGGGCTAGTGCATGTATCTATATATAGGAAGCGAAATTATGTTTGTAGATTGCCGTTCGTTGCCGGAGGACGGCAGCACCCCCGTCACGGTCCGTTGGACACTTGTCCGCGCGCGAGGATACGCTGGTACACACCAATGAATTGATCGCAGATATGGCCGTGTGGGAGTTTTGCAGTCGGGGTCATGCGTGGAATTGATCGCCAACTGCGTAGGGTAACACATTCGGTTCGAATAACAACATCGACGAGACAGACGTGATGATTGAACTTAAAAATTACTTTTTACATTTTGGTTGATGTTCTCTGTCTTTTTTTTTTAACTTTATTAACAATAAAATTCAACCCGAAAATGTTTGGCTTTAGCATTATCCTTCGAAGAATGCGAGCTCGCCATTTTGAGATTTAAAAAAAAAAAATACCGTATATCGAATCAGAAAAGTTTTTCTTTTCTTCAAGTACACATGTAAATAAAGCCTTTCCTCTCTCATTTGTTTTTATTACTTCCGCGTCGATATTGCCAATTTTCTTTCACGGTCGCCCGATTTGTTGTTATTTGAATGCAGATACCCTTGACGCCGTATGTAACATGCGCCAAGCAAACCAAATAGCGTCGGAACACGCAAAAAATAGGTATATAGTACTTACTTGCAGTAGGCCTCGCCTTTGGGATTGGTGACGCAGGCAGCCCCGTTCTTGCAAGGATTTGGTGAACATGATACCAATGCTAGAAGGAAAAAAAAGACACGGAAAAATTAGCATCAACCATTCACTTGACTAACATACGAAACAAGCCATATTGAACGATATTTGTCAGATATTTAAATTTACGTTGAACAAAATTGAAAGTGGATCTTAAAAATCCACGTAGAGTCTATTTGAATCTATGATTATTACAGCAATCTCAAATAATAGTGCGCACGTATATATATATTTTTTTTAAATCATGAAATAAACGTTTTATTGAGCTCATTAAAATGAGACAATCTTAATCAATGAAGTTGGCGCATGGAAAAACATATATTTTCAACAACTGGCCTTGGATTTCCGATCCTTCATCTACTTTTAAACTGATCCCAAATAAATAGCGGGCGTCCACCATGTTGCCACCACCAGCTACCGATGAGTGGGGTGGGGGATATTAATAACGCTTACGCTCCCCGCCACAACCACCACTTGACACGCCGAGTGCACGACTCCCTTTCACAGCCGTCGCCGACCATCACGCACAAACAGCAGGTGCAAAAAGTACAGGTTTGTTGCCGACTGGATATTACCCCAACCGCGATAAAATACAGCAGGGGGGTTATGGAAAGGTGAGAAGGGGGCTGATTACCGACGCCGATTGTCCAGGTTGCACGAAGCGACGACGTCCACTCTCAGACGACAATCGAATTAATCGCGAACGTTCACACGGAACAATCCCGATTCCAGACGAAGGATTGCGTCTGGACTCGGCCGAAGCCGCACTCTTGCTCAATTCGGATCGCAGTGTGTCGCGTAAACCGAATATAATCCCATTTTTCTGTTTAATCGGCGCAGGTAGAAGAAAAAACTTTGCGTTTGGTCGTTGAAATTCAATTGTATTGAATTCAGATACATGTTCGTTGACTTTACAATGAGTGCAGGTGTCAAATAGGGTTAGGAGGGCGACTGCAGCGACGTCTGGAGACAGAAAGAGAGAGCGTGACATAAAAAGGAGAGTGTGCACAAACGTTTGACCACACAATGCTCGTCAAGCCAGTCCACCTCCCCCTACTTTATTATGTATGCATAAGCGATCGTTGTCGTTACGCAATGTCTTCGCGCCAACACTTTCACCCCCACTGTACAGCGACTACTGTCACCCCTCCCCGGTTGGATCAGATATTGCGTGGGAGGGCGTTCCGAACGAAAGAGAAAGACAGAGAGCCTCTCCAGTAATAGACCGACCCACAGACCACATCCGCGATTGTTTCACGCTTGACGTACGTCGTCACTAGGCAAAACCAGTGTACACAATACGAGATTTTCCCCTCCTGTCCTACTACTGTTTTTGTAATCTTTGTTAGAGCCGAACTCGTTCTTGTGCAACGAGACCCGTAGCTTGCTTTATTAGAACCAAAGAATAAGTGAACCTTCAGCAATAATAAAAATAGATTGGAAAGTCGTTTCGATCGATTTTTTTTACGTTAGCAGGTCACAATATTATTTTTTTAAAAACCTCGTATTTTTTTTAATAATTATTTTTGTTGTTAAAACCCGTCGAGTTGTTGTCGACCCCTTTCATAGGAAAGAAAGCTTGGCGATCTGTTTTACTGTATTATTATTGTATTACTGTAACATATGCAATCATGAGTTCTTCATGACACCATCCAATAAGAAAACAAAAATAATGGCTCGTGAAGTTTAATTCCGTCTGTTTCATCTAAAACCTGCGAATATAAAAAATAGTTGTTTTTTTAATGCTGTAATCATAAGTAAACTGATAATCGCCATATTTGATCAGCCACCGGTAGCGTACATCCGATTCCAAGTACAGCCCATAATGCAAAGCAATCTCTCCGGAGCCGTCCCAGAGGAAATGGCCAAAAAGGGCGCGCGCGCCTCTCCAGTCTCGCCCGGGCGCGCTTCCCTGAACACTCACGGACCCGTGCGCGCAATTAAATGACGCGCACCGCCGCGTGGAACGCCCATTAGCGCCCCCCATACAAACAATAAACAAATTCGATTGCCCGTGGAGATCATTTTCTCTCGTGCGCGCTCGGACGGGGCGGAGCGAGACACAACGACCAAGCAAGTAAAGCAACTCGAGAAATTGCGATGCGACTAAACACATACCAGTGTCCGTATCGGTATCGTGTTGGGGGGGTTGCATGTCTTAAACGTTTGGACCGCTTGGCCGCGTACCTCCCCCCGCAAACGACCGTCGTACCTGTTACACCGTACCGAGAACAATGATCATAAATTGTTTCGGAATTAATTTGAAGAGATACCGATCATCCCATTATTAGATAGTCGAACGGATGGCTGCAACATGTCCATCTCGGAAGAAAATAAACAGTGATGCAACTTCCTGAAATGCATTCGAAATGCCTTCTGCAGGGGAATTTTTAGAATTGAATTCGTAAATCGGTTGAAACCGATGTAAATTAATTTCTTATTATTTTTTTTTTAAAACCATATGACGCTATACAGTCTTTACTAAAACATACAAAATTGATAGCTAAATACACCACAATATCGCATTTCCGAATCTGGCCTTATTACATGGTGCAGTACAGCACAGCAAAGATCATTGTCAGCGTTAAAGTCTCGCTGGCATTTGAATATATGCGAATGAGTCCACCACCACCAGTTGGTAGTTTTAACCCTGTGAATCTCATTAATTGTCGCATTAGCCGCTTCCGGGTTGACTATAGTTTCGGAACAAAAAAAAAATCGTCAAGGCTCTTTCTCTCAACCCGGCGCAGCAGAATGTCAACTGAATGTCATCGATATTGTTGTAGCAGCACAAATCCAGTATCAACTGCATTCATTATGGAGAAGCTTAATTCGCAGGAAGGAAGTCTGGATGCTCTTTTTTTTGGGTTTCGTTTTCGCATAGACGGCATTGAACATTATTGGCAAATCACCAAACAGACAAAAGCTCCATTGGGTTTGAAAGCTATTTACTGCACGATTGGTTTTGGGGGGGAAACATTGGCGATCGTTTATTTTATTTGTCACTGTCATGGTCATTGGAATTAAAACGTTTGGCACATCGATATATCACTAGATGGCGCTCGTCGTTTGCCAGAGGTAAAATATTGTGGACAATTTTAGTTGGCACATTGTGAATTTTCCACTGTTTTTTTTTTTTTCCTTCGGCCAAAGGAACCTGAAAGCGCCACAGGTGGTGACAATTAGAACCGAATGTCTCCAGATCTCTAGACGCGAAATCTCGTTAAGTCTCGCGTTGAATTATACCCATTGGATAATTTAGCAGGAATATAATTGGAGCAGGACTGGGACGAATTCTTCGGAGGCCCCAGCCATCAACAACCAAGTGCCTTGTTTGAAGTAATTTCGCAAAAATTCAACCAACCGAAACTCGATTCCCCAGGCAAGGACATGTGTGTGCATAAGAAGTTTCGAAGAACGCCAGGAGAGACCCAGCATTCGAACACACGTGCTGTGTCGCGTCAAAATGCACGCAAGCTGTTGTTGGGACAGGGATTCATTCCGCTCTCTACGAGCCGCTGAGAGACGAAAAAC